>MU735603.1:108431-122198 GCA_026770625.1 Nicotiana glauca
AACAAACGGCCAAGGTGCTGACATCGGATGAAGCTCCGTTGGAGGTGCATGAATCGAATCACCGTGCACCTAGCATTGATGACATTTTCGAACGAAGCTCAAGCAATCCTTCTCCATGGTTATCCAATAATATCCCGCTCGCAAGATTTTCTTTGCCAAAACATATCCGTTCATATGGGGTTCGCACACCCCTGCGTGCACTTCATGCATAATTCTTCCGGCTTCTTCGGCATCAACGCATCTTAGCAAGTTGAGGTCCGGAGTCTTTTTAGACAAAACGTCACCGCTTAGAAGAAACCACTCGCCTGCCATCTAATGGTTCTCTTTTGGTCCCCAATGGCTTGCTCGGGGTAGTCTTGAGCTTTCAGAAATCTTTTGATATCATGATACTAGGGCTAAATGCTGGGTTCTACCTCAACCGCATTACAATAACCGTGCCTTTCTTTGATTTGAATTTCCAAGGGATCAATATGAGCATTGCCTGGGTAAGGCAGCATTGAAGCTAAAGTGGCGAGTGCGTCAGCTAGTTCATTGTGACATCGAGGAATGTACCTGAACTCTATTGTCTTGAAGCGTTTAGTGTGATCTTCCACGTATTGCCGGTAGGGGATGAGCTTAATGTCTCGAGTCTCCCACTTCCCTTGTGCTTGCCAGATAATCAAATCGGAGTCCCCCATGATCAATAAGTCTTCCACTTCCTGGTCGATTGCCATATTCATGCCCATGATGCAGGCTTCATATTCAGCTGTGTTATTTGTGCAGAAGAATCAGAGTCTAGCTGTAGCTGGATAGTGGTGACCATTGGGTGATATCAAAATTGCTCCAATGCCTACACCTCTTGCGTTTTCCGCTCCGTCAAAGAACATTTTCCAAGCATGAGTGTCTTCAGAGATAGGTTCTACTGAATTAACTTCTTCATCTGGGAAGTACGTATTCAATGGTTGGTACTCCTCATCAACCGGGTTTTCTGCTAATTATCTGCTAATGCCTGGGCTTTCATTGCTGTGTGAGTAATATAGATTATATCAAATTCAGTGAGCAGGATTTGCCATTTCTCCAATCTCCCAGTGGGCATCGGTTTCTGGAATATGTACTTCAAAGGATCCAAGCTGGTTATGAGGTAGGTAGTGTGGGCTTGCAGATAGTGTCTCAACTTCTGAGCGACCCATGTCAGAGCACAGCATGTTCTTTCCAACAAGGTATACTTGGCCTCGTAGCTAGTGAACTTCTTACTCAGATAGTAAATTGCCTGCTCTTTCTTGCTGGTTATATCGTGTTGCCCCAGAACGCAACCAAAAGAATTTTCCAACACCGTCAGATACAAGAAAAGAGGTCGCCCTGGCTCAGGTGGGACCAACACCGGAGGATTTGACAGATATTCCTTGATCTTGTCGAAGGCCTCTTGACATTCGGATGTCCATTTGATTGCTGCATCTTTCTTTAACAGTTTGAATATGGGCTCACACGTGGTAGTCAGTTGAGCAATGAACCGACTAATATAGTTTAACCTGCCCAGTAAACTCATCACGTCCTTCTTAGTTTTCGGAGGGGGTAGATCTCGAATAGCTTTTATCTTTGTTGGATCTAGCTCGATCCCTCTTCTACTGACTATGAAACCCAAGAGCTTGCCTGATGGAACTCCGAAGGCACATTTGGCCGGATTCAGCTTCAAATCATACTTGCGTAGCCGCTCGAAGAACTTTCTCAAATCTCGAACATGGTCATTCTGAGTTCGGGACTTGATGATTACGTCATCCACATACACCTCTATCTCTTGGTGCATCATGTCATGGAAAATGGCGGTCATGGCTCTCATATAGGTTGCCCCAGCATTCTTCAGCCCAAATGGCATGACCCGATAGCAGTAAGTGCCCCAGGGTGTAGTGAAAGCTGTCTTCTCAGCATCTTCTTCATCCATCAACACTTGGTGATATCCTGCGTAACAATCTACGAAGGACTGTATTTCATGTTTGGCGCAGTTATCAACAAGGATGTGGATGTTGGGCAGCGGAAAATTATCTTTGGGACTCGCCCTATTCAAATCTCTGTAGTCCACACACACCCGGGTTTTCCCATCTTTCTTTGGCACAGGAACCACATTGGCTAACCATGTAGTATATCGGACCACCCGGATTACCCCTGCTTTCAACTGTTTTGTGATTTCTTCTTTGATCTTATCACTGATATCGGTTTTAAACTTTCTTTGCTTTTGTTGCACTGGAGGACAATCGGGGTAAATTGGCAATTTGTGCACCACTAGATCCACACTCAGTCCTGGCATATCATCATACGACCAAGCAAACACATCTTTAAACTCAAACAAGAGTTGGATTATTGCATCTCGAGTTTTCTCATCTGTGTGAATGCTTATTTTGGTTTCCCTTATTTCTTCGGCAATTCCCAAATTAACCGGTTCAGTGTCATTCAGATTTGGCTTAGGTTTGTTCTCAAATTGTTCCAATTCTCGGTTTATTTCCCTAAAAGCCTCCTCTTTATCATATTCCAGTTCTTGATTCATTATTTCACAGTTAGACAGCGTGTTTGAGTCGGGGCATGAAGTCCGCAAGCATGTCATGTTATTTAAAGCCGCAGTATTATAACTGAAAAGAAAAGATAAAAGGGAAAAATAACAAAAATCAGAAAGACTAAAGAGAAAATGGACGATGAAATATTGATTTCATTTCTTGGAATTTTAGGAAGATAACAGGGTTTACATTCATGAATTCAAAAGACAAGAAACTAAAAGAAACATCCGAGTTACACCCTGAAATAACCTGAGATGCAGTAAAGATGACAAGGCTAGTCTACCGGGACTCCCGCCTGATTGGGAAAGGCGTAGCCTTCCAATTTTGGAGTTTGGCATCTGGTCCCATGTAGAGCACCTCAGCGGTGCTAGTCCCTTCCCCTGGCTGGACCATGTTGATTTCATAAAGCATTTGCCTCATAGCTCCACAAATATCTTCTATTTCATCAGCCGTGAATACCTCATCATCCTCTTCTATGCTGTACTTGGGCTTGACAAAGTTCTCATAGAGATGTGGCAGTGGTTGCGGCAAAATCCATCCATCTTTCTTTCTTTCATTGGCCCATTTCTCATCATCCAGGGTAGGGTGGAAGCCTATCCCAAAATACTTTTTTGCTGCAGGTAGTGTTACCGGTTTAGCTATTCCCTGCAAAGCTTTTCCCAACCCTTTTCCTGGTTTGAAACCATGTATAATAATTTCCTTGGCTACCATGATCGAAGCATTGGATAAAAAAGGCTGGGGGCATGGATGTCCTTCCTCATACTGATCGGCTACCACGATTTTGAAGGCTTGATAGACAATATGCTCACTTCCCTCCCTCGCTTTCAGGCATGGGATAGATAGGTCACGATATATGGACTGCTCACCTTCCCCGTGGACCACGATCTCTTGATCTTCAAGTTCAAATTTCACCATCTGGTGGAGGGTTGAGGGCACAGCTCCTGCGGCATGGATCCAAGGCCTTCCTAGAAGAAGATTGTAAGATGTATCCATGTCCAGCACTTGGAAGGTCACGTCAAAATCCACCGGGCCTATGGTCAGTATCAAATTTATTTCACCAATGGTATCTCTTTTAACTCCATCGAAGGCTCTCACGCAAACATTACTTGGACGAATCCTTCCCGTCCCTATTTCCATTCCTTGCAAGGTGGAGAGTGGGCAGATGTCAACCCCCGAGCCTCCGTCTATCATGACCCGCTTAACGTAATAACCTTCACATTTGACTGTCAGGTGCAAGGCTTTATTGTGGGCAGCTCCTTCTGGAGGTAAATCACTTTTACTGAAGGAGAGTTGGTTGATAGCGAAGAATCTTTCTGTCATCCTTTCAAGTTGTTCAACCGAAGTCTCGGCAGGCACATATGCTTCGTTCAGAGTTTTCATAAGGATCTTCTGATGTTCCGCAGATTTGGTCACTAGTGACAGCAGTGACACTTGCTCAGGACACTTCCTCAATCGGTCTGCTGTTTCATAGTCTGGCATTTTCATCTTTTGAAAGAACGTCTCTGCTTCTTCAGCGCTTACTGGCTTCTTAAATGGAAAACACTTTCGTGTGGCGCTACTTATCTCTTGTATATTTGAATATTTTTCAACAGGGACTGTTTCTGGAAATTCTCCTGAAATTTCCTTGCCTTTGTATGTGACCACTGTTTGTTGGTAGTTCCACGGCACTGCAGAGGGGTCAGTCATGGGCTTCTGTGTTGCGCGTCCAATAACCACTGTCTCACTCAGCCGAGGTGGTTTGATTGTCCCCCACGCCACATAGGCCCCTTTCGGCACATATATTTGTGTGCCCTTCTTTACTTCACACTTCCTCGGAGTGCTCACAACTAGTGGTTTCTCTTGACGACCTCGCGGCACATAAAGAACCTCGTGTTTAGGAGGCACTAGCTTTGCTTTTGTCTCATTTCTCTCTTCAGGCTTAATGTTGACAGCTTTATCCTTCTTTTCTTCTTTTCCCTGTTTTATAGCTACCTTGGGTTTCTTTTCGGCATTGGCAATAGCGATTATGGCTTTCATAGTAGGGTCAAAGTCTCGGTCTTCACAAATCATACCAATTACCGGCCCGTTGTTGTGAGCGGGCAAAGGGTTATTGGTAACGTTCGGGACTTCTTCATCCCTCAACACTATTTTCCCTTGTTCGATCAAATCTTCCACAGCCCTTTTAAATGTCCAACAGTCATTTGTATGATGGCCCTCTGCCCCTGAATGGTATGCACACCTGACACCCCATTTATATGATGGTGATTCTAGATTTTGCCCGTTCGGGGGTATGGGTTGCAGTAAATTCATCTGGACAAGCTTAGGGAACAAGGTGGAGTAGGGTTCACCGATTGGTGTAAAAGTATGTGGTTCCCGAGGGCGAAAATTATTTTGTGGTGGTCGGGGGTTATATTAGTTTTGGTAAGGTGGCTGGTTTCTCTAGAATGGAGGTGGGTTTCGGTTAGCTTGTGGTTGCGGCCGGGCGAAAGGTTGAGAATTCATTTCCGCATATGGTGGAGGAGCATAAGTCATATCTATGTGAGAGTAATAATGCTAAGGGGCTCTTTCTGAGAACACCGGTCTAGGAGCCAGGTACCTTCTTCCGGCTGATGCCGCCATCACTACTTCTTCTTTCTTCTTGACCTTAGCCATTCCTCCAGACCCGCCTTGGATGGCTTGGGAGGTTGCCCTTATGGCTGATTGGCCCAAGATTCTGCCCGTTTTAAGTCCATTTTCTACCGTTTATCCGATATTTATTGCCTCTGCAAAAGGTTTACCCATAGCAGACATCATGTTTTGAAAATAATCTGCCTCCTGAGCCTGTAGGAAGACAGTAACCATCTCAACCTCATCCATTGGAGGCTTCACTCTTGATGCCTGTTCACGCCATTTGGTTGCATATTCGCGGAAACTCTCCGAGGGATTTTTCTTTAGGTTTGCCAAAGAGTTCCTGTCTGGCGCAATGTCTATATTATACTGAAATTGTCGGACAAAATCTTTGGCAAGGTCATCCCAGATATGACATCGAGATATGTCCGGATCCATGTACCATTCCGATGCTATACCCACCAAGCTTTCTCCAAAGTAAGCCATTAATAACTCTTCTTTTCCACCAGCCCCGCGCAATTGATTACAATACTTTTTGAGGTGAGCAATGGGATCGCCATGTCCATCATACTTTTCAAACTTTGGCGTCTTGAATCTAATAGGCAGGTGCACGTGAGGGAACATGCACAAATCATTGTAAGAAACACTCTTCTGCCCACTTAGACCTTGCATATTTTTCAGACTTTGCTCTAAACTCCTCATTCTTTTTGTCATTTCATCCTGCTCCAAGGCTTTAGGGGTTTTGTCCTCCCCCGGTGTGATCCCATATGGTGGCCGAGAGTAGGCATATTGAGGATAGTGAGGAGGGTCGGCATGAAAAATTGGATTCTGAAATGTGAAGACCGAAGGGCCAAAAGCATGTTTTGGTATTGATGGTTGGGTAGTTGCAGAAGATGGTGGAGCTGTAAAGATGTTGGGAGCAATATCAGATGGGAACACCTGGGGGTGATCCTCAGAGGATGTTCCGAAAAAGTTAGCAGTCATGGTAGGTTGCCCAAAGGAATATTTGGGCGGCTGATAGGGACCGTGGTAGCACCTCCAGATCTAGGGAACAACTCCGCGAATCCGGGTATAGTGCTTGGGTGATCCTTCCCGTTGTTCCAAGCATCCCATATTTCCATCAAGCGCAAGCGCAGGATCCGATTTTCTTCAGATGTATAGGATTCAGAGGCCGGGATCCCAGAGATTGGGCTATCTTCAGTTATGGGGACTGCAGGTAAGGTCATTTCCGACGACATCTCTGTTTTTCCTTTGGATCTGGTGAAGTATTGATGCGAGGCCAGTTTACCACAAACCAACCACGGTTTCTAAAATATTCAGCTGGAAATTGACAGCGACAATGGTTAGTATGAAATAAGTAACAAATAGGTAATTGCACATTGGAATGTGATGCACCTATGCAGTTAAGTGGATATCTACATGTTTGCCTCGGTTGCATGTGTCATCCCGGCTTTTCTTCTTATTCCTTTTCTCTTTTCTTTCTATTTTTGTTTTGTTTTCTTTCATTTTCTTTTCCTGCTTCTCTATTTTCATTTTCTTCTTTTTCTTTTCTTTGGCCAAGGTTTTTCTTTTAATGCCTTATTTTCTTCTTGTGTTTCTTTTTCTCTCTTATTTTTTCTTTCCTTCTATTTCCCTTGCGTTTCCTTTTTTCTCTTTTTCTTAGGATTACGATCTAATCTTATGTAGATTGCCTACGTATCATGGCCCCGCATGAATCAGACCAAGAGTAGTTCTTGCAAATAAATTCAAAAATAAGAAAACAATTTTTTGGGAATTTTTAATTTTTTATTAATAACAATTGCGGTTACAAAAGCTACATAGACTATTTGTTTTTCTTTTCTTGCAAAAGGAAACTATAAAAATAGACTCAAAAGCAAAATACAGACTCGATTAACTAAGAGTACATCAATGCTTCAAATCTTGGCGCCCGCGGAGTATCGTTCGGCATTGCCGCGGGCCTTCGTGCGAGACCCCTTTGTAATGATCTAAATCATTCATGACTTGGCGAACAAATATCATCACTGAGGCAACGGATGCAGTACAACCCATTCTCTCACCGGCCTGACACTTCATGACAATATAATGGGTAATGTTTCTGATCCTTTCTCTGATTCGGCCCTTTTCTTGGAGGAGTCGGCTTATTTGTTGTGTACGAGCTTCTAGCACCTGCGTGTCCTGGAAGTGCAAATCTTGTAGCAGTTTAATTTCTTTTTCCATCTCTGTAATTAACCTATGGCACTGGTTCATCTCGACTCGGAATTTTTTATCCCGCCGGGCTGTCTTTTCTTCCATAGTATTCATTTTTCCCTTCATCTTGGCGATGGTCCCCTCGTAGTTTCTTCTCATTTGCTGCACAAACTGGGCTCTTTCTTCAGTCTTTTTGGCCCACTGCACCCGGAGTCTTGCCATATTTCCCTCGGATTTTTCTAGTTCTTCTTGGCAGTCCGAAATTTGTTTTCTTAACCCTTTGATTAACCTCTCATCAGATAGACTTCTTTCTTGACTCCGGGCATCTATTTTCATTTGTTTAATTTGGGCTTTGAGCGCTTCGTTTTCCTGAGCTCATTTCTTTTTATCGCCCTCATCGGCTGCAGCCTGTACACTTTTGTCGAATTGGAGGTCCCGGACTTGTTGCTTTAACCGTCCTATTTTAGCTCGGTACTCCTTCTCCTTTGCTTGCCAATCCCATTGAACTTGGAACCAATCGATAAACTGCTGCACGTGCGGTCTTTTAGCGGGTCTTTCTGGGATTTTAAATCTTTTGCCAAACCATGTCAGGTACTTGGGATCTACCTCGCCTCTAGCTTGGTCTTGTATTATGGTTTTTGGCTCAAGGAACCGACACTCATTCCATATTTTTCGGATTCTACCTTCACGAAATGCAGCCTTCGGGCCCAACTCAATGACTTGCTCACTCAGGTCTTCATCATTATGCACTGTTTGGAACCTTCCAAATTGTCGCAAAACCCGGTAAGGGGCATAAGGCTGTATGCTTCGGATACCCATTAAAAGAATATAGGGGACATCTGTTGATGTATATATAGCTTCAGTAGCAGGAAGCCAACCATAAGCCCATTCGACTTTATCTGCGGTCAAGGATATTAAGCATGATGACCAGGCCTCAGTACTTTCAGGGGACTCAATACCTGTCACCCGGGTTCCAAATTCTGTAATACAACTCAACCCGGTTAAACCGTATTTCATATAGCCTGTGCGGTGACAGAGGTATTCTTGCATCCACAACTGTAAGAGCAAATTGCAACCTTGAAAGAATTTCTCGCCTTCGCGACATTTGGTCAGAGCTCGGTACATTTCTGCTATAATCAGAGGAACCACTGTGCTAGTAGGTTTTTTCATGGCAACATATAGCATCCCTACCAGGACGAGGTCTATATAACCATCTTTTCTCGGACAAACCACCACTCCCAGAAAGGCCACCATAAAGGCTAATCCCCGTCGAGCCTCCTATTTGTCTTTATTTCCGGCATGTGTCAAGTTGTTGTTGAGCTCCTCGAAACCTTTTGGGTTACCATACCGGTGATATGAAAATGCAATGTACAACACCCTTCTGGCAGATGCGGGTCCTGAATATCCCGGCTAATGTTCAACAAATCCAAGAACCTATGAAGGGTTACCGGTCGTGGTGCCAGTGGGTATCTTCCTCGGAAGTTCCCATTGAGACCCGCATATCCCGCGATCTCCTCTAATTTAGGTGTGGGTTCAAAGTCTGAAAACCGGAATACGTTACGGATTGGGTCCCAAAATGGTATTAGTGCCTCAATGATATCTTTCCTCGGTTTGATGTTTAATAGATCAACTAAACCGCCCAAAATTTTAACCACGGTATCTCTGCTTCCTTTTCCTAGATCGTGCCACCATATGTGAAGTTTCAAGGGGATCTCGCTCAGGACTGAGAAAGTCTCGATGTTACTTGAAGTCATTCTGCACATTTATTTAAAAAGGGAATTTTAATGACTTATTTTCACAAACTAGCTATTTTTTGCAAAATTCTTTATTTATTCAAAACAAGGATTTGGTTTTGCGAATACGGCCTTTCAGCACTTCTGAGGGGAAGATTTTAAGGTTGTGCCCGCAAACCATTTAAAAATGACTCAGGGTGGCTGTTCTTGCTAAAACAGCCTTCCGGCGCCCTTTTGGGGACATTTGGCTTATTTTAACAAGAATGGCATCACCCGTCTTTATTTATGACAAAAAATAAAATTTTGACATTTTTCGGCTATTTTTTGCAAAAGGGTGGTTGGACCCGATGAGGGTTGCCTACGTATCTCACATCCGGTGAGAATCAAACCAGCGTAGTTCGGGCAAGTTTGCCAAAATCAAAACTATTTTTGAACAACAATTTTCTTTCTATATATATATTTTCAAATATTTTCTCTTTTTCTTTTCTATTTTTTTTTCAATAATCTGGCAGCATTTCGGTACTATTTGGGAATTGGGTTTTTCAAAACAAATGGTCACCCTCACTTAGTCCTAACACTGCTATTTTTCTAAATTTTCTCTCATTTAGACAAGCCGATCAACATGCAAAACCGAGTAAATAAATTCACAAGTAGCACGTAAGATGCATCAGGATGGTCTTTTCATTTTAGGTCACCTGTCCTAGACGGACCCAACCCCTGTGTTGAATCCCCTAAGTCAAATGCACATGATGCAAACAAACGTTCCTACTAGGGATCCGACTTGAGTTTTTTGTTCTTCTAGGTTTAAACCCTAGGTTTATTGTTCTAGACCTGGCTTAACCGAGTGGACAACTCGAGTCGAGGGGGAGGCAGCGTGCCGGGGATACAGAAGCTCCACCAGCTTTGCAACTTATCCAACCTCGTTCTAAATTGGGAAAGACTCTAAACAGAAGAGAAGCTACACGAAGTGCACCCTTCTCCATGATGTAGAAGACTAAGAGAGAGGAAGGGATTCGCGACAATTTATATACAATATCAAAGCGGTAAAATATTTAGCACATATAGCATGGAACATGTAGAAAAATCAGATAAAGCCAAATATAACAATTGTACTAAGCTCGAATTCTTGAACCCTAAATCAAAATTCTGGGTTCGTTTCCCCAGCAGAGTCGCCAGAGCTGTCACACCTCCTTTTTTACACACCTACCCCGAAGGATAAATGTATAAAGGGAGTTTTTCCAATTTAAGTGACATTATTCGAAATGGAATTAATGATTTATTTTATTTTTTTAGAGTCGCCACTTGGGATAGGATTGGCTTTTGGTGTCCCAAGTCATCGGTTTAAATTAAATCCCAAATCGAGGAAAATTGTTGACTTCCCAATTGGAGTCTGCGAACCAAAAATTCTGTGTAAGGAATTCTGTTGACCCGGGGAAAGGTGTTAGGCACCCCCGGATCCCGTGGTTCTAGCACGGGCGCTTAAATTATTATAAATGGCTAAAATCTAATTTTTATTCATGCTCCAACTATAGTGTAATTTTATAGTTATTTACCGCTTTTTAATAATTTTTATGAAAGTGAACGTCATTTAAAAAATGTATTTTCGGATCACGTCACATGAAATGCACCCGGATCCTCGACACATTCTTATTCAACGTTTTTGGATTTGGATTTGGGTCGCATGAAATGCACACCCGAGTTTACGATTGAAATTTTATTAAAATTGTGTCTTAAAGAGACTAACGCGTTATTATCTTTTGGGAAGGCCGTAAAATTCGCTAAACGGCCCATCTCGAATCTTTAAGTATTTTTTATTAAGTAATTAATGAGGGCCCCGCAATTTGTATTTAGTTTGGGCGAGGCTCGTCTCATTTTATTATTAGAAGGCCCACCTAAAGCAAACTAAAATTTTCTATTTATTTGTCTCTAAAGGCCAATTAATTCACAAATATAAATTCGGGCCTCGAATTCAAGTCCGAATTCAAACAAAAGGGAAAATCCTTTTAGCTTGAACGTGCTACTTAATTCAAAACCCAATTTTATATTTATGAATTAATTCCCTATATTCCTAACGAATTTATTATTGTATGAAAGCAGATCATAAGAGGAATTGCATTTAAACCTACATCAAAGAATGGCCAATCACAGGCCATTGCTCAGGCCCAAACGTGCTCATTAAGGCATTAAAGCCTATGCTATCCAGTCTTGGGTAAATTAAACCTAAGTTTCGACTCAACTAATTCAAACCTTACTGAAGTTCGTTCAAGTTATACTAATTGCATTCACAATTTGTGACAAGGAAAGATGCATTTACCCAAATTAACTTGATACTACATGTTTTAAACGTTGGAATTAAACTGGTATTTCTGAAGATAACCTGAATGAAAATATGCATCAGCCTCAAAGTTGATTCCGAATTCTATATTATACTCTTAATAGTTTAATAACGACCTTGATGTGTGATCGTATTGAAATAAAACTTGGAACTAAATCACACCAAAAGCTAAACAAAATACACTTCAACTTAACATTATTCTTAGACTAATTTTATACTACAAAAATCTAATGATGTAATTACTAGCAAATGATGATAACTAGTGTTGATACAAATACAATGAATAATCCGGACCTGAAATTGCACTAAACATATTGATTACTATTTGAAGCACGTTTTTTCCAGTTCTGAAACTAATAATTCAATTAACATGGATCATACAATTAAGACTACTGGCAGAAACAATTATACAAGTACAAAAATCCAACAGTCCATGACAAATTAATAACTAATTCATTACAGATAAACTAAGATAACGAATTCATTAGAACAAATACTAGAACTAGCTACAATTTAGTGAACTAGTAGAACAGTACAAGCCAAAGCAAATATCAGGCTGCAATTACATTTCCACTGAAAAATATTACATCAGATTGATCTCAAGGTGTGTACCTGGAATGCAATGAAATAGAAGAAGAAGAGGATCAGCAACGTCAGTCGGCAGCAAACAACCAATGAGTAGATGTCAATCAGCCAAAACTTAATTCAATGACTTTGAAGATGTTTGAAATCAAATACACCCCAGGCAATTAACCACAAACCACTCAAATTGCAATTAAAACTTGACTTACAACCACAGAACTTTTTCAGAAACCAACAAACAACCAGTAATCAATATAACCCTATATTCACTCGAAACAGCTCCAAAACAACTTCATAAAACTCAAAATTTATCCAAAACCAATCAAGTAGACTCAAAATTGCATCAGAAATCAAACTAATGAGCCTCTGAAATTTCAGGAACTAGAAGAATGGAAATCAGCCATTGAAAATCAAAATTAACTTGAGTTATCTAATGGAACAGTATATATATATTTTTTTATGTTTGAATTTTAAAAATTAGATCTGAAACTAGAAGGAGCTTTTGAGGGAGAATTTTGAGGCTGGAAAAACTTTGGAATTTTCAGGGGTATCTAAAACTTTTTTGGAATTTTCAGAGATCCAAAGCTTCTGAATTTTCAGGGGGTCCAAAAATTATTAAACAAGGCATGTTGATGCCTTTTTATAGGCAAAATTAGGGTGCAACTTTAGATTTTTATTTTTTCTCTTTTAGTCCTTCATTATTTTCAGTTTAGTCCATTTATTTTTAACTTGTTATCCAAGTAATGTTTTAAACTTCCTGAAATGTACACTTAAGTCCTATTTTGGAATGTCCTAGAAGGTTCTATCATGTTCCTATTCCCTTTAAATCCCTGAACTACCCTTGCCTTTGCTTTAAATTTACCAAATCTAATAAAACTACCCTTTTCCCATGCCTAAACTACCCTTAAAACCCCCTGAAATTACTACCCAAACCCAAACAAAACCCCTGAACCTATTTTTCAATTAATAACCCTTGATTTTGGTCTCGATTTACCAAATTACCATTATCAGCTATAACCAATCTTAAACCAATTCAAAACTAACTAAAATAGATTAATTAATATTCAAAAATTAACTAATTGATTTAACAAATTAATTACTCACATAAACTCAATCAGACTTAAAGATCAGGAAACCAGTATCAATAATGAAATTAAACCAACATATAACCAATATGCTAGCAATTGTAAACTTAAAACTAAAAGATTACGAAATTAACCTAAACATCTAGCTAACATTTAACGGACAGAATTATATTGAATCTAAACTAATCAACTAAGACGATTTCGAAATTAAAACTATTATTAACTAACAGATGACATATCCATCAAATTAAAACAAAATCAAAATGAACAAAAAATTCACAGATAAAATAAAGAAGTAAAAGAAAAACAAAATAAGAGTAAAATTATAGAACTGTCACGACCCAAATCCCAAACCCGGTCGTGATGGCGCCTCTCGTGAAGACAAGGCCATCCAACAAAACAAACGCCTCCTTGTAACAGTTATTTAACATTTATAAAACTAAAACATGATTAGCATAATCAAAAGCACGGAAAACAACGATAACAACTGGGAACCATCCTGTTACAGCTCGACATCGTGGTGTCACTAGTCATGAGCTACTATAGAGTTCAGTAAAGTAATACAAGTCCGAAAATAGGAACAAAGTCTGAAAGTAACAGGAACAACATAAAATAATAGAGAAGATCTGGTGCCGCGGACGCTAGCGGTCACCTGACTCAGCCATGAGAACAAATCTTCAAACAACTCAAAACCCGCTACCGGGTGGTCAAGTACCTGCATCTGCACACGAGGT
>MU735603.1:132279-146549 GCA_026770625.1 Nicotiana glauca
AAGCCATTACCCTCATCTATTTCCTGACTCAGGTACTTCTTTCTTTTGTCCGTTCGAGGACGCACGGTTGTTTTAGAGGTGGAGAATGTGACGACCCAAAGGGTCATCACCGTATTTCTCCCTTTCGCACGCTTCCGAGGCCTTGGAAACCTCGATGGTGCTTACCTTGATTTACGTGCACAGTCCGGGCGCAAAGCCTGAAAGTTTTATGTTAAAATATGTGAATTATGTGAAAAATTTAAAGAATTTTGATATTAATATTGATATAGTTGACTTTGGTCAACATTTTTGGTAAACGGACCCGGATCCGTGATTTGATGGTTTCGAAAGGTCCATAGAAAAATATAGGGCATGTGCCCGGATTCGAGATCCAAGGTCCAGAAGCACGGTAAATGAATTTTTCTGTTAAATTATTTTCTGAAATTATTTAAGAAAAATAGAAATGAAAATGAGTTAGAAAATATAGGTATCGGGCTCGTATTTTGGTTCCGACGCCCTGTACATGTCTTAGATATGCGTTAAGCACTTTCTGTGAAATTTGGTCGAAATCGGATGTCGTTTGACGTGTTTCGGACTATGAGTTCCAAGTTTGAAAGTTTATGAACTTTGAAATGAAAATCATGAGTTTTGAGGCTCGATTCTATGTAAATGATGTTATTTTGGCGATTTGATCACGCGAGTTAGTCCGTAGGATGTTTTTGAGGTTGTGTGCATATTTGGTTTGGAGCCCCGAGGGCTCGGACGAGTTTTAGATAGGTGTCGGATTGAATATTCTCATAGTTGAAAACCTGTTGTGCTTTAGTTCTGCAGGCTTCGCAATTGCAAAGCCAGCACTCGCAAATGCGGGCTCGCAATTGTGAGCTTTCTATCGCAAATGCGATTTTTCACCTGGGAAGCATCTTTCGCAAATGCGAAGAAAAATATCTCAAATGCGATACCAGCCCTCAAACCCCAGTCTTCGCAAATGCGAATAACTGTCTGCAAATGCGGATAGGGACTTTCGCAAATGCGAACAACAGTTCGCAAATGCGAGTTCCCAGTGTCCTTCAGTGTTCGCAAATGCGAACTCGACTTTGCAATTCCCACATTTGATCGGGGTTCGCAATTGCGAACCCCTATTCACAATTGCGAACCCATGTTCGCAAATGCGACATCAGAGACCTGCATATTCATACTTAGACGATTTTAAAGCTTCATTTTTCATATTTTCAAAACCCAAACACACATTGGCGATTTTTCACGATCTCCCTCTTCTCCAAATCATTTGTAAGTCAACTTTTACTTAAATTCTTCAATCTTTAACATCATTTATCATATTTTCATCTTAAAATCAAGGTTTTTCATGGGTAAAAATGGAAATTTTGGGTAGAACCTAGATTTTGTTTAAATTGGGGATTTGGACCTCAATTTGAGGTCCGATTTCAAAATAAATCATAGATATGGACTCATGGGGTAATGGGTGACCGGGTTTTGGTTCGAACTTCGGGTTTTGACCACGTGGACCTGGTGGCATTTTGGGAATTTTTGAGTAAAACTTTGGAAAAATTATTTTATGCATTCAAGTTGATTTAACTAGCATTTATTGATACATTTGAGTAATTTATGACTAGATTCGAGCGGTTTTGCGGCGAATTTGAGGGGTAAAGCTATTCTAGAGGCGTGAGTTGAGTTGGAGCTTTCGAGGTAAGTGTTTGTTCTAACTTTGGCTTGAGGGATTAGGACTAGGATGTCAATTGCTATTTGCTAAATGTGAAGTACGGTGTATAGGCATGGTGACGGTTATCTATGCACCGGAGTCTAGCATGACCGTGGGTCTTATATGTGTTGGATTCGGATTTAATAATACAACTGCATTGCTTGGATTGAAGTGTATCATATATTGTGATTGGTTTGGCTTATTGGAGCATTTGGCTCGGACTAGAAATTGTTTTCCAGGAAATAGGTGATGAAAAGTGAAATGTGTAGCGATTGGTCCCTTGCCGGGACACAGAAATTATTGTATTCTCCCTTGCCGGGATGTTTGAATTGATAATTAAATTCCCTTGCCGGGACGTAAGTAATTATTGTATTCTCCCTTGCCGGGATATTTGAATTGATAATTGAATTCCATTGCCGGGACTTTCTATTGATTGTTGTTACTCCCCTCGCACGTGAGTTGCGGTCGTTGTCTGGGCGAGTTCTTGATATTAAATGTTGAGGATCGGGTTGCACGCCGCAACGGTATTGATTATTGATGAATATTAAGGATCGAGTTGCGCACCGCAACGGTATTGATTGTTGAGGATCGGGTTGCACGCCGTAACGGTGATATCTGTGGAGGATCGGGTTGCACGCCGCAACGGAGTATAGACTGTGTGTATTGTGTTCGTATGTAGAGACTTCCAGTATTTCCCTTATCAGTGATATTGTTCAGTTTCGTTTCTTTACGGATAAATTTTCTGTACTTTGACTGTAGTATTTTCCCCAACACGTCCCTCCCCTTTTTACTGCTTAAATTGGTATATTTCCTGTTATTGCACATATATTTGTACAGGTTATTTGTGGTAGGTACTGTCTAGCCTCGTCACTACCTCGCCGGGGTTAGGCCAGGCACTTACTAGCACATGGGGTCGGTTGTGCTGATGCTACACTCTGTGCATTTCTTTTGCACAAATCAGGATGCAGCTTTCGGACCGCAGCAGTACTAGACCGGGAGCAGGCCTTCAGTCCAGGGACTCTTCAGGTAGCCTCGCAGACGTCCGCGGGCCTGGAGTCTCTTCTATTTTTATTCAGTTTGTTAGCTTTTTTTTATTGAAACAAACTGTTATACTTTCTTTCAGACGGTTGTATTTAGTACATCTTAGAAGTTCGTGAGTGGTGACACCAGGTTCTGGGTAGAGACATGTTTCAAACTTTCGCAAATCTTTGGTTTCCTTTTTTGTTTAAGTTTAAAGTCTTCCGCACTCGTTTAATTGATTTTCATTTATTATATTGTTGAGATTTATCAGAGAATGTTAAAGTTTGGCTGGCCTAGCTCCGTTAGTAGGCGCCATCACAACATCCGATGATAGAAAATCCGGGTCATGACAAGTGGCTATCAGCTTAAGCTCGAAAACCATGTTCTAGACTTTGTATAAGAAACCCCCAAGATCTTAAACTCCTACTTTTCTATGTTGTCGACCCAGCTAAAATCTCGTGCAACCATACAATCCAAAGGAAGTAAGCAGAGGAATTCATATGGGATAAAAACTAGAGATTTTAAGAAAAAATACTTATGGTTGGGATTCCACTTCTACCGAAAATTCACAATCTTCGAATTTGTGAGCCATGTGATCGGTATTATAATGTATCTTTCGAACCACCTCCGGTCATGGTCATTATTACAATCAGTAATCAAAGACATCTTTTCCTGTTGATTTATGGTGAGCATGCCACTCCGATAGATCTTGGGAGAAAGAAGGTGGATAAGATGCCACAAGGTGAAGAGCACGTTTGCCAATGTCAAGTGGAAAAGACAGGAAACCCCCTCTAGATCATCAGACCTATTTGAGCCAGGAAAATACGGTATCTACGGTACATCTATTTGTTGATCGTCTCTAGTAGAAGAGAGAACATGAGGATAAAAAGATAAGCATGTAAAAGAGTATTTGGGACGATAGTTGACGAGTCACTCATCAGGCCAAACACAGTGGAACTTGATATTCTTATTTGTCCACCCGTAGTCCTTTCAGACAATAGGGAAGAGCTACCGAGTGATCTTGGACGAGAGTTCAATCACCAATGTGTTCCGATCACCAAATTACTCATCAGTCTTACTCGAGCTGATAAGTTAGAAGTCAAATCCAATTCCTCAGGGACTATATCGGTAACAGTTATTTTTGGGAGCGATTTAGCCCTTGCACCTTTGCAGGAAGAACCACTTGCTTGATTTGCCCTTCTTGTATGGCAGTAGGCTATTTTTAGTTTATCGCCGCGACCACTGATGTAATTTTTTCAGCCACCTTGGAGCCAAAAACATACGATGGTAGTTTATTGTGACTATTAGGGTTCTGGGAGGTCATGAATGTTAGTTCTTGTGTTTATAGATTAGAAGGAATTTTTTTTGAAGGACGAAAGAGTAGAAAGCAACAAAAGTGACAACAAGAAGAAATATGATAAAATAATCCTAAGGAAATATATACAAGGGTGGGGATGTCATCCTTATTCACCTAATGTTAGATCTCCACCAACTGAGCTCGACTTGACAACAAGAGTGTTGTCATAAGGCAGCAAAAGTATTGCAAAAGAGAGGTACGCGAGTAGCACCAAAGTCAAAAAGGGAAACGGGCAAGTGATGGCCAAGGCTTTGAACGGAGGCGAGACAGCTTGGCCAGGGCTTGAAAATGAGTTGCGGGCTAAGGGTGAAACTTGATTATGACAAAGGCATCAAGGCATGAGGCAGTGATGCCAAGGCAAGGAAAAAACGGATAGGCAAAGGCAAGCAAATGTGCAATCGGAAGGCAGTGTGCGGGCAGACTTGTCATGGCGTTGAGTTGCGGCAAACGGGCCAAGTTCGTGGGCGATGGCAAGGCAATTTGTGGCACAATATAGCTGGATACAATGGCATTAGAGCTAGTCCAAGCCAAGGCATGAAATTGGGGCAGCAAGTCTTGGTTTGACAAAGTCAAAGGCGGTTACCACGTTTTTGGGGGCGATGATCCCATTTACTTTAGCATGATTTACATGATCCTAGTAGTTGGAAGTGTCAACTACACTAAACTAAAGTAGTGGGCTGAGTGGGCAACTGTAAGCCTAAAATGGGGCAACTATTGTAAACATGGGGTTGTTTCATGTATTATAAATGGGCAGCACCTATTTCCTTTGTGGCATAGAGTGAAAAACGTGTTGAGTGCATGTTTGAGTTAGGAAGGAGTCCTAAATCTATTTTCAAGAGTGAAAACAACCTAAGTCTAAGAGTAGTCCTGTGAGGGTCAAGAGTGATCTTCATTTTTGTACACGGATGTACTTCGAGTTGAGTTTCTTTGTATGCTCGAGTTAAATACAAAGTTGGGAAAAGAGTTTCCTGTAATATTGTGCCTTTTTGTTCATGTTATTTTGTTTCCCTTCACTAATGTTTTCGTTGCCTAAAATCAGTATCTATTTACTACGTTGAAAAACTGCCTAAATTTATCTAAGTCCAAAGTTGCTAAAATTTTGGCCGAGTGTTGGAGCAGACTGAAGTCAAGTTGAGACTTGGCTGCCGTGCGGGCTATTTTTGTGAGACATATAACGCACCCGTGATAATAGGTATCAGTGCTTGAGCAGGTTCGTGGTGGAGACACGACGTGCAGTGGCAGATTTTGTGGTCTTATTCGAGAACATGGCAGGTGGTAACAATGAACTGCGGGAAAGGCTAACGAAACTGGAAGCATTGGTGGGAAATGTTCCTAAAGGGGAAGAACTCCAGACTCTCGTGACTAGACTTGCATTTCTTGAGGTAGAAATGGCAATGCTTAGTCGAGAGAACACAGATCTGAAGGCCGAGACAGTGTTGCTGCGACGTGCTGTGGGCGAGGATGTTCCTCAATATGGTACTGAACTGTGACGACCCGGCCGATCTTCTTAAGAATTAACACCCTGATCCCCTATTAACTGCTTTCCTTAAGTTCATTTCTACTATTCTGGTTTGTCGGGACGTTCAGTGTTGGGTTTCCGAGAGTTTTGGGACACTTAGTCCCTAAATGAGAGCTTAAGCGTTGAAAATTCGTCCGTATTCGGAACAGTGTGAAGATGACCTCGGAATGGAAATCTGATGGTTTCGTTAGCTCCGTTAGGTGATTTCGTGGTTGGAAGCGTGTTAGGAATATATTTTGGAAGTTGGTAGCTCATTTAGGCTTGAAATGCCGAAGTTTGAATTTTTGAAGTTTTCGGTCCGATAGTGAGTTTTTGATTCGAGGGTCGGATTGGAATTTCGAAAGTTGCAGTAGCTCCGTCATGTCATTTGGGACGTGTGTGCAAAATTTCAGGTCATTCGAACGTGTTTTGGTTAGGTTTTTGATCGAAAGCGTGTTTTGATGAAATTTGAAGTTCTTAGGCTTAAATCCTTGGTTAATTCGAGTTTCCGGCGTTGTTTTAGGAGGTTTAAGGATTGGTACAAGTTTTAATGAGGTATTAGGTGCTATTGGTGCTTTTGGTTGAGGTTCCGGGGGCCTCGAGATTAATTCAGATGGTTAACGGAAGGTTTTGAAGTTGAAGAATTGCTAAAGACTGCTGGTACCTGTCATAACCGCACCTGCGGTTTGGGTTCCGCAGGTGCCGAGCCGCAGAAGCAGCCTGTCCATCGCAGGAGCGAAATTCGAGTGTTTCTTCAGTTTCCTCAGGTGCGGAAGTATAATCGCAGAAGCGGTTACGCACCTGCAAGATAATAGTCGCAGATGCGGCCCTTGGGTTTTTGTTTGAAACCGCAGAAACGGTAAGAAATCCGCATAAGCGGAACCGCATAAGCGGTAATTGGACCGCAGAAGGGGACGTCGCATTTTTAGTGAAAGTCGCAAAAGCGGTCCCTTGTCCGCATAAGCGGAAATGTCTGTTCTGATATAGAAAATTCGAGGGTTTGATTTCATAAGTTAGAAAAATCAAATTGAGCTCGGGGAAGGGCGATTTTCAGAGGGTTTTGAAGAGAAGATTTTTTAGGGAAGAGTAATTTTGGAAAAATAAATTGAATATTTTATATAAATGGACACTTATTTTGGACCAAAATAAAAAAGCAAATTGATCACTTATTGTGGACCGGATGGAGTAATACTATTGTAAGTGTTTAGTCGGAGCATGTAATATGAAGTTAAAAGATAAGATAATTACTAGTATATTTTATGAAAAATGACTTCCGGTCTGTATGTAGAGGAAGTCATTTTTTTCATTTTATGATGAATTTGCTAATAACCAAGCACTAGAAAATGACTTTTTCATGAAAAACATTTTACTGAAAATGACCAAAAGCAAACGACAATCATTTGCCAATTTCTCAATTGAGAAAGCAGGAGAAATTGTTTTTGTTCTAACATTAAATTGGATGATCGACTACTGCTCTGAAGAAACTCCATGCCATAAACAACACCATAAAGCATAATAGAGACTATTTGATTCAATTATCCATAAAACTGCATTTGTTGGTAGGATTGCTCCTTTTGATTAATTTTTCCAAGGTCCTTTTCCCATTTCACTTATTTTTCATTCTTCACAATTTCTACGAATATGACCAGTTTTGCAACAATTCCAACACACAATATCTCCTTTTCTTGATTTTGATCTAAAATGTGACATACTTTCACTTGACTCTCCCTCCTTAGTTTTCAAAGCATCTTTGACATCATTCAACGAAATTGTATCTTTACCATATACAATACTATCTACAAAATGTTCATATGAAGACGGTAATGTACGCAATAACAATAACGCTTTATTTTCATCATCAATCATCTCATCCAAATTCTCTAAATCCGTAACAATAGATTCAAAATCATTAACATGAGAAGTAAGAGGTGTACCTTCTTTCGTACGAAGAGAATATAAGCGTTGCTTTTTAAGCAACGTATTCGCTCCAATGTTTTCCAAATGAAGAGCTTCCAACTTGTCCCAAGTATGTGTAGCAATATAATACCAGATGAGACTGCACTTCTTTTTTAACTGTCTGTCTGTCTTGTTTGATTATGAATTTGTGCCAAGATAATAAGTTTATGGCATTCTTCGAGATAGGGACGTTTTTTTACCCAAAAAAAAAAAAAAAAAAAAAGAGAGGTAGGGACGTTTCAAATATCTACTTCAATAATTGACACTTCCATCGTTAGGGGTATTTATGGTTTGATTTGGGTCGATTTTTTCCTAAATGAAACCAAACCAAGTAAGTCATTTTTTTAAATATTGGAACCAAATAAAAACAATTAAGTCGGTTTTTATCGTTCTATTTTTTTCGGGTTTTCGGTTTTTTCGGTTATTTATCGGTTTTTTTCTTAAGTATGAGACATACACTATCAAATGCATATTCCGTCGACTACATTTTCAACATAACACTATCAAATCAATTGCTCTTTGATAAATCTATCATTTACCAAGATATATTAATGATAATTGAATCAAATAGTGATTATTAATTTAACTACTGGCCAAGTTCGTGGGCGATGGCAAGGCAATTTGTGACACAATATAGCTGGATACAATGGCATAAGAGCTCGTCCAAGCTAAGGCACGAAATTGGGGCAGCAAGTCTTGGTTTGACAAAGTCAAAGGTGGTTACCGGCACATGCTGTGCACATGGGCAGCAGTTGAGCTTTGTCCTAAAAGCTGGTAGGAGTTAGCACATTTTTGGGGGTCATGATCCCATTTACTTTAGCATGATTTACATGATCCTAGTAGTTGGGGGTGTCAATTACACTAAACTAAAGTAGTTGGCTGAGTGGGCAAGTGTCTAAGCCTGAAATGGGGCAATTATTGTAAACATGGGGCTGTTTCATGTATTATAAATGGGCAGCACCTATTTCCTTTGTGGCATAGAATGAAAAACGTGTAGAGTGCATAGTTGAGCTAGGAAGGAGTCCTAAATCTGTTTTCAAGACTGAAAACAACCTAAGGCTAAGAGTAGTCCTGTGAGGGTCAAGAGTGATCTTCATTTTTGTACACGGGTGTACTTCGAGTTGAGTTTCTTTGTACACTCGAGTTAAATACAAAGTTGGGAGAAGCGTTTCCTGCATATTGTGCCTTTTTGTTCACGTTATTTTCTGTCCCTTCACTTATATTTTTGTGGCCTAAAATCAGTATCTCCTTACGACGTTGAAAAGCTACCTAAATTTATCTAAGTCCAAAGTTGCTAAAATTTTGACCGAATGTTGGAGCAGGCTGAAGTCAAGTTAAGACTTGGCTGCCGTGCGGGATATTTTTGTGCGACATAAAACGCGCCCGTGACACCTAATATTTTCACTAGTGAGGGACTTGCACGTGTTCTAAGCATTAAATGGCGAGGATGCACGTCTCTTCATCTTCAACGGGAAATTTTATTTTGTATCTCCTACAACTGACACTAGTTGTATGAGGTGACTTTTTTATCTCACATTTTTATGGACTCAAATTTATTTGGACCCAAAAGTGTAAGATTAGGATTCACAAATTTATAAAACAAAAAGGAGCATCATACAATTAGTGTCAGTCGTACGAGAGATAAAATAAAACTTCTCATCTTCAACGATAATGACGGCGATTTAATAAAATTTTCGGCCTAAATCTTTTTGCTTTCCGAAATTCTCTAAGGGACTATCTGAAAATGGGATAATTATCGGTATTGGCAGTAAGCAGTTCTGATCGGTGGAATGCATGTCGCAAGACATGTTGCAGTCATTCCTAGTCAATTGCTCTATTATTTCGATTTTTCGTTTGGAGCCTCTAGATATGAGTATCACCTCTTAGATCTCGCGCATTCATTCTCGGTAGATGACATCTCAGAATTAATTTTCAGTGAATCCACAAGGCCTCAAACGGATACTAAACACTGATAAACGCGTTGTCCACCCATAATGGTGTCCAACTATCACGCCTCCACGTAATCATAAGCGGCGAGATACGTGCGTGCCTGACACATATGTATTGGTCAAAATCTGATCGCTACGGTCAATATGACCAACATCCCATCCAAGAGGCAAGGCAGCAAAAGACGACATGGTTTACTCCAAATCTCGTACTCATAATACCCGTCGAGTCAGAAGAAACAATTTCCAGGGGATGACAAAGGTGGACGTAATATGAAAGAGTATCAAGCCAAGTACATAGCAAAGATTCCATAACTATATATAGGGGGAAAGCCTTCTGAAAAGGGGGTGCGGGTTCTCTCCTTCTCTCTTTTTCCTCTCCTCTGTAACTTCATAGTAGAAGAAAGTGCAGCATCCGTTTTTTCCCTTCGTGGAGAGAAGTTCGAGTTCCGACGTTCATGGGGGGTAATAACTCATTTCCTTTTGGGATTTGGATTTTTGAAGAGTCGCCACCTAATGGATTATAGTATGTTAGGGAACCTAGAACGATTAACTCTTAGACTAGTTTGCATTACCAGAGATTTACGGTAAGGGCTCGAAATAACCTTGAGGGGAAGGTGATAGGCACCCTTGTCAGTCCATAATGGTGGGTCTCGGCCGAACTTATACATATAAATTAGTCCTTTTGACAAATAAATAGTTTTAACACATGCTTGCAAATAAAGGCATGCATTAACATTTTTAACGAATTGTATGTTTCAAATAATGAAACAAATGGAAACTACTTGAACAAGTTGCACCTACGTAAAGGAAAGTAAAATCTATCTAACAACGAAAATTGGGAAAAGAGGGGTCCTAGGTTGGTTAGCCTACAGGATCACCCCACACAATGCCCAGTAATCACTCCTTAATGAGGGCTACACGTGAGATTAGCGCGTAGTCATCATATCTTTACTACCCAATTCCCCCCTTTGTCATAGCCTAAAGCATTCTATCAACCTTGAAAAGTATCCTATGCATGCGCTACCCGTCCGTTCCTTGAGTCCCTGGAGGTATTTGGGACTTCTAATTTTGGTAGTTCTAGACCATCCTAAGGTATTTAAAGGAGAAAAATCTAGGCGTCAATCAAACAATTATGACTGCACATAAAGAGGAAACAATTAAAGGCTCATATTTACCTTCACAGACATAACAAACAGGTGCACGTCTCAAGCAGCAATTTCAAGTATTTAGGAGAAAAACCCTTAGAACATGATATCTAGGTGAGAAGGTTGTATACAGTATTGAATTAGGGCCAAGTGTGAAAGACCTATTTAGCTTGCCTACTGATTTTAGACCGGTTGAATGTGAGTAGTCTTAAATAACAAGGCACAGTTTTATAGTTGCAGGATTTTAATCGCCCAATAGGCTTGCCTAAGCGTATAACGGCGACGTCCTAAAAGCACGATATCTATAATAATTAGGAATGCAGTAAAATAGTGAATAATTTTTAAACAGATACCTTGAGATCCTACAGAAATATTTTTTAGCAATATTAATTTAAGGCAGTATTTGAAAACTTATTAAAGAAACGGGCAACTTAATTAATTAAGCCGATTCAGAATATATAAACATGAGTTTGAACTGATTTATTTAACTAAACTAGTTTTAAGATTTATAGGCATGATTTCTATTAGAGTTGATTTTAACTCCTATAGGCATGGTATCTAATTATTAAAAGCCGATTTAGATCATATAGGCATGATATCTAATTATAAAGCTGATTCAGATCCTATAGGTTGGCTTTTAATTTGTGTGAAAGTAAAGCATGCAGAATTTATTTTAAATCAAGAAGATCCTATATGCATGTCATCTAACGGATCATATTTGAATTGAAATAGACCATATAGGCATGTTATCTATCCAATTTATTCAAAATATATAATTACCCTTCCTTTTCACTAATCACCCCACTATTTGTTTACAATAGTTATTACAGACCAAGAAATAAATATGAATCACATAAATAAATAGAAGCTAAGCTATAGGGAGCCTGAAGCAGGCCTAAAATAGTCATGGTACACCAAGCCTTCACTGATCTCAAATACCCAAAGTTCCATAGCCCAATTCATGTCTAGGTGTGTCAGAGTTCCCTAAAGACCTCAAGGATCCCGGAGAGTGCTCACACCCAGACTTTCCTTAAACATAGATTGATTATGTGCAGTGTAGAAGTGCCAGCCTCCCCAGCGGGACTATTGAAGTCGGTCCATGCTTTCCCGGGGCGAGGTAAGATCTCGGCTACTGACGGGACCTCCTCATCCTCCACCACTTCTTCTCCTCCGGTGGCTAGAACATCACTTTCCGGCGCCTGAATTGTGGAAGAAAGGTCAGTGCAAGAAGAATCACCAGCCATTGTGTCAATTTGGTAAAACAAAAAGATAAAGAAAAGGGAGGATGAAAGTTTTCGGTTAAATGGGAACAATTAAAAATTTGAAGTATCAGGAAGATAGTATATTCGCAAAGTTCTTTCAAGTAAAAGGCAAAGAAGTGTATCAATTAAATGATGTGTTCCTTCTATTTATAAGAGACATAAATCCCCCAAGCACGAAACCAAAGAGTCGCCAATCGAAGTTGATAGGGCACGAAACGTTTCAATTCCCTGGGAACGTGTGTCATAATGGAGGCAACCATGAAAAACGTTTCAATCCAAATGATGTTTCGGTTCTGAAACAGCCGCAACGGTCCAAGGATATCGAAAGAGCATCATTACCTCAATTGAGCCTAAAGATCATACCCAAGGAGTTGGTAGTCAGATTTCTCTCAGGTATGTAACCATCACAGTCCGCCTGCTTGGCCCGACAGGGGATGACCCCGGCAGACGGAGGGACTAACTTTATTGGTCAAAATCTGACCGCTACAGTCTATCTGACTGACATCCCGTCCAAGCGGTGAGGTAGAAAAAGTCGACATGGTTTACTCCAAATCCCGTACTCATAATACATGTCGAGTCAGAAGAAACAACGTCCAAAGGATGACAAAGGCGGACGTAGTATGAAAGAGTATCAAACCAAGTACATAGCAAATATTCCATAATTATATATAGGGGGAAAAGCCTTCTGAAAAGGGGCGCGGCTTCTCTCCCTCTCTCTTTTTCCTTTCCTCTGTAGCCTTCTATTCGAAGGAAGAACAAAGCAATCTCCAAAAGAATATGTAAGATGATCTCCTCCACTGATTAATGGGAGCCAAAATAAAAAGTATCAATAAGATTGATTATCTCTATCTCATATTATGCATTATTTTCCGATTAATTTATAGATCTGGAATTTATTACCATTACTAGAAATCCGAAAAAAGCGACCACGAAAAGAGACCAAAGTTGGTCGCTTATTGGCAAAAAAATAACCAAAAAGCGACCAAACACGCTTGGTCCATATTAAGTTGGTCCCTTTACCTTAGGGACCAAAGTTGGTCGCTAATTAGCGACCAACTTTGGTCTCTCAGGTAAAAGGACCAAATTTTTCGGGTAAAGAAAATAACGACCAACTTTGGTCGCTATAATATTTTAATATTATAATTTTGGCGAACAAAGTTGGTCTCTTTATGTAAATTATATTTTTTTATTTATTATTAATCATAAAATAGCAACCAACTTTGGTCTGTAAAAAAATATTATATTTTAAAATATGGAAAATAGCGACCAAAGTTGGTTGCTATACAAAAAATATTTTTAATTTATTTTTAAAATAATCGACCAAAGTTGGTCGCTATATTTCCAGAAATTGTTAATTTTCTGGGAAATAGCGACAAAGTTGGTTGTTTTTTGTGAAATCTGGGTTATATAACGACCAACCTTGGTCGCTATTTCCCAGAAAATTATTCTTTTAATAGCAAAACGACCAAGTAGCGACCAAAGTTGGTCGCTTTTTTTGGTATATTGCTAGCAGGAACACCACCTGCCAGCTTACCAAAATTCCTAAATATGCATTTTACGCCAACAACAACAACAACAACTAAAAAGCAACAACAATAACTAAAAAGCAACAACAACAACAAAAAAATAACAACATTATAACGAACAAAGTATAAATTTCAATAGAACTTTATACTTTAAGCTAACCAAACTAATAAGTTAACTATTATTACAAAACTATTCGAAAACCGATTGTATTTGTCTAGTATAAACTAATAAGTTCAAAGATTATTCCGTACATCATTATCTTGACCGTCTGATGAACTTTCTTCACCATGACAGTATCCAAGATGGGCTATTTGTGGAGGATGGGAAGGACGATCACGGGGAGGACGGGAGGAACGAGCACGGGGAATGCGAGCCTCTGGAGATGGCTCACGAGACCGATGAATCGGAAAACTGACAGAAGCTAGGAGAGATTTGATTTGCTCTTGCATGCCCTTGTACTGAGCTTTCATGCCAGAGTACTGCATATCTCTAAGCCTTTCTCTCTCGTTGGAGGCTTCTAGCTCGGATGTGAGCTTTTGTACAGTCTCCCGCATAGAGAAGAGGCTCTCCCCATCAAGTTGCTCGGCTTGGGAGGAAGTTCCTATTCCTTGCATTCCACACTTATAGAGATGGAATTTCTTATTAGGAAGCCCGTATACCTTCCCCCATTTTGGACGGCCAGCAGCCTGCGTCCATATTCTCTCAGCATCCTCGTCCGATAGTTGGATTGGTGCGCCCGACTTATTAGGTGGCTGACTGCGTATGAATTGCTCCACTTCAGCTGTGAAGTGACCCTATAAGAAAAATTACATTGAATTACTA
The DNA here is from genome assembly GCA_026770625.1 of Nicotiana glauca. Taxonomy (NCBI): domain Eukaryota; kingdom Viridiplantae; phylum Streptophyta; class Magnoliopsida; order Solanales; family Solanaceae; genus Nicotiana; species Nicotiana glauca. Next base: position 146,512 of record MU735603.1, read on the forward strand.
TTTCAAAATTTATATAAAAGTAAATCAAAATTCTTAAT
>MU735606.1:0-18642 GCA_026770625.1 Nicotiana glauca
CCCCCGGGACCCCAACCAAAAACACCAACCCATTCTAAAACACCATACGAACTTGTTCCAATCATAAAAACACGTTCCTTTAACACAAAAATTACCAAATTACCACGTATTCAAGCCTAATTTTCCTTAAAACTTCCGAAACCAACATTCAATCAAAAACCCATCCAAACGATGTCCGAATGACCTGAAAATTTTCAAACATATCCAAAATCACCTAACGAAGCTACTGTAACTCTCGAAATTCCATTCCGACCCTCGGATCAAAATCTCACCTATCAACCGGAATTCACCAAAATTCCAACTTCGCCAATTCAAGCCTATTTCTACACCGAGCCTCCAAAATCAATTCTGATCGCTCTCCTAAGTCATAAATCATCCCCCGAAGCTATCCGAATCACCGGAATTCGCATCTGAGCCTTCTAACCACATAGTCAACTTCCGATTGACTTTTCTAAAACAAGCTTCCTTCTACGAGGCTATGTGCCTTATTTTCAACCAAAACCAATTCAATTACACCCGATCAACTCTAATACCGATATAAAAACATGAAGCATCACAATAAGGGGGGAAACGAAGCCGTAACGCATAGGACAACGGATCGGGTCATCACAATAAGATTTTGAACTCGGACGTATGCCTAGATCGGGTATTGGGTGGCCCGGGAGCATTTTGGCGCCTATTGTGGAAGTTAGCATTTTGGAAAAAAATTCATAAGTTTGGGTTGAAGAACATTTTAGTGTTATCGATGTCCGTTTGGGATTTCGAGTTTGGGAGTAGCTCTGTATGGTGATTCTGGAGTTGGGAGCATGATCGGAAGTGAATTCGGAGGTTCGTGGGTCATTTTGGAGTCATTTGGCTAAAGATAGAAATATGAAGGTTTTTGAGAAGTTTAACCAGAAGTGGACTTCTGATATCGGGGTCAGAATCTGATTCCGAAAATTGAAGTAGGTCCGTAATGTAGAATATGACTTGAGTGCAAAATTTGAAGTCAATCGGACGTGATTTGATAGGTTTAAACATCGAAAGTAGAAGTTTGAAATTCTAAAGTTCGTAAAGCTTTGATTGGAGGTTGATTCATGGTTTTAGCATTGTTTGATATGATTTGAGGCCTCGAGCAAATTCGTAATGTGTCTTGGGACTGGTTGGTATGATTGGTTGGGGCTCCGGGGGCCTCGGATGGATTCCGGGTGGTTAACGGATCGAAATTTGGAATTTTGGATAGCTAAAAGGGCCTGGTTGCTGGTGTGACCGCTTATGCGGAGGTTTCACCGCAGAAGCGAGGAATTTAACCGTAGATGCAATTTTGAGCTGTCAGTAAAAGGACCGCAGATGCGGTCATTTTTCGCAGATGCGAGACTGCACTTGCGGTGGAGAATGTGCAGAAGCGAAAAAGGGTGGCCTGGTGAGGAACCGCAGAAGCGGTATTTGAACCACACCTGCGGAACCGCAAAAGCGGTTATAGGACCGTAGGTGCGGAAAGTGCTGGAGGCAGTGGGGTTGTTTTAAAGTCCGGATTTGGCCATTTTTCTCTCATTTTCTCTTAGCATGGACGATTTTGGAGAGCTTCAAGTGGGTTTTTTCATCATCAATGATAAGGTAAGCTAATACCATCCATCTTGAGTTAAATAAATCAATTATGTATGGATTTTAGCATGTAAATAGGTAGAAACTTGGGGTTTAGGGGAAAACCTAGAAAATTGATATTCTTGGAATTTGACTAGAATTTTGAGTATGAAATTGAGGGTAAATTATATATTTGAGTTCGTGAGGTTATAGGTAAAGTTTATCTCTGAAAAATTTAGGGATCCGGGCACGTGGGCCCGAGGGCAATTTTGTCAACTTTCTGATAGGGGGTTAGGAATTGCTATCAATTAGATTAATATGAGAATTTTATCGTATATTAATGGAATTGCGTAATCATTGGCTAGTTTTGAGCGTTGTGCATCGAGTAGAGTCTTCGGAAGGGCATGGAATTCCGGTTATGGATCTTCCGAGCGAGGTGGGTCTCCTTTCTAACCTTGTAAGAGGGAATTGTCCCTATACGTGAGTTAATTGGTTATATTCTCCTATTTGTGGGGGCTACGTATGCACAAGGTAACGAGAGTCCGTGCGTAGCTACTATTATGCTATTGTCCGGGTAGTCTAGGACCTAAAAGCATGCTATAGTTGGATTAATTGTAAACTTAGTGACAACTCGAATTGCTAAAATCACATCTTATTAGTAAATGAATTTATAAAAAGATTAAACTTCATTTTTCTTGAATTGTTAAAAGAGAGTTAGATTTTCTTTGGGAATGTTAAAAGAGAGTTAGATTTTCTTTGGGTAATCATTCCCTATTGAATTCTTGATTGACTGATTGTTGTGGTTATTTATATTTGATCGCGTTGCATGTATGATTCGTGAGCGGGGTAATAGATGCATCTATGGTTCGTGCCTTTCGACCCTCGACAATGCACATTTTATTTTCTGTTGGAGCTGGTCGTACGCCTCGACATGATTTGCGCATGCTTGTATTGCTTGCCTTGAAACTTATTAAAGTTGTTATAGCCTCTTCCCGACTTGAGAATAATTGTATAAATAATGAAAAAGGAATTTGTAAATTTCCTATAAAAGGAAAAATTATTTATTTGCTTCGACCCATCGAATTATAATCATGTTTATAAAAATCCACGATTTAACATATTATTGAGATACATTATTAGACCCTTGGTAAGACTCTAAGTCAACCTCTCATCTCTACTTTTTCGAGATTAGACGGATACTTACTGAGTACACGTTGTTTTTTTATACTCATACTACACTTCTGTGCATTTTCGTTGCACAAGCTCATGCACCTCTAGTGGCCTAGTAGGCGTAGCAGCATGGTTTACACGGAGACTAGGTGAGTTGTATTTCCTCGAGGCGACCCGCAGCTAGTATAGTCTCTCTCAGGATTCTATTTATTTTCTGTCCAATTGTATTCCGGACAGCTGGTGTACTTTATTCATTTTTTTCTTAGAAATTACTTATGCACTTGTGACACCGGAAACTGGGAATGTATTTGGGTTATTCAGAATTTTGAAATCCGTTAAATGTTTCATTATTATTATTCTAGAGGAATTTTACTATGTATTGTTCTAAAAGCATAAAAAGGAGTGTTTTCGGAAATAATTAAACAAGAATTTAATTAAGTATTAATGGTTGGCTTGCCTGACAGCGGTGTCCGGCGCCACCACGACCCTTAACGGATTTTGGGCCGTGACAATATGGTATCAGAGCACTAGGTTCTTGTAGGTCTCATGAGTCATGAGCAAGTCTAGTAGAGTCTTGTGGATCAGTACGGAGACGTCTGTACTTATCTTCGGGAGGCTACAGGGCTGTTAGGAGTACTTCCCTTCTTTATTCCTCATCGTAGGATTTGATTTCCTTGAGGCCTATACCCTTGTTTCCTTCCTACTCAATCTTACGCGGCACGAACCGCTTGTTATAAATCGAGAATTGAAGAATTATAATGGTACTATGAATGTGGTGCGGGGTGTTCCCCCCTACGGGGTTGTTTTAGCTATTATTGTCGCCTTGTAGAAGGATATTCTATTGCTTCAGCTCAGTAGCGGTACTTCTGAGAGCTCTGAGGATATACACAAGTTTCCATGATGCTTATGAACGATCATTCTGCAGTATTGATATGATGGTAGGATGTTTATCTATGTACCGGGGCAGTGAATGACCTGAAGAGAGGTTTACTCAGTGCATGATCTAGAGATTCAGTATTTTATTCCCGGCAGGGGAAAGGCAATCAGGCTGAGAATGTTCAGGTTTGGGTGGATGGGATAACGAGACTTGGTATTTGTGAGCGTGGTGGAGTTTTCTTCTATGATGAGGCGTCGTTATCCTTATTGGATATATTAAGTTTGTCGGTGTTACGATCTTCTACAATTCGCCTTTGGAGCAAGTTAATGGGGGTCGACATTGAAGAAGCGACGATTAGAGATCGTAGGGTATGGTGGTTCAGGATTTAATCGGTGTTTCTAATGTTGGCGACTCGAGAAAGATGATCTTCAGAAAGGTTTAAAATTAGTAGCGATTGTGGGTTCATGTGCTACGAAGACATAATTTATTTAAGGCAACAATTGAGTAGCGAAGGATGAGGAAAGACATGTGGGAAGTGTCAAGGGGGGTTAAATTTCTAAAAGGCCGAGTATAAGAAGCAAAGGTCGAGTAGCAGATTAAAGGGATGAGTTCCGCCAAAGTGGGAGAGTGGCGGAGTTGCATATGGCATCGTGGTAGGATGACTATGCACCTTAAGGAGAGTTTGGAATGACTTGGGAATTTTAGTGATTTGGTGATTGAGGTCTACAAATTTAATTTTGAGCATGGTCTATTATGCGGTAGGAGAACTGTTATAACGGGAATGAGCTACTGGAAAAGAAGAAGGATACAACATAACTTTGAATTGGAAGGAAGTTGCCGCACATTTAATGGATGTCCACGAGGGATGAATGGACTTGTGCAGCTGAAGAGTGAGCTCGGAATCAGGATGGGTTATTGATGTCGTAGTGATTGTACCCCAGACAGCAGCTTTGGAAGATGTCGAGAAGTGATTTCCACAGGTGGGGTTATTCCCTGTGAGCATATAAGCATTCGCATGGTTGGCGAAGTTTCTGCGAAGAATTTTATTGGTTATACAACAAAGAGATCGCTCGTGCGAATGTGGTCTATGATTCAGAATATAAAAAAGGGTTTTACAGGAATATTCTAAGAATTTTGGCGGTCGATTGCACAAGGTTACATCAATAAGAGATAAAGAATCCTGGTGAATTTCAGAGTTGTGTAATAGTGGCTTCAAGATAAGTGGAAGAGTCCCACCGCCTATGATTGGGTTGCATGGTTAACTACTAGCGAGGTTTCTGGTTATTAGCATATTGATAGGTTATTTCAGCTACAGAAAAAGAACGTAAGTGGTAATTTGAGCAAAGTAATTGTTAAAAGGTACGCCATGGTTGGCCTTATTGGCTCATGTTCAGACTTGGGGAAGGATTCGGGATTTATGCATTGTATAGATGCGGGTTTCAAGGGAAGTGATTCGGCCGGGTGCTTCGTCGAGAGGGTATCCATGTGCCAGAAGAATCATAGAGTTGATTATATTCGGGACCCAATCAGAGCATGTGGATCTCAACAACGGTCCTAGTGGATTCAAAGGGGTAAAGTGTGGTGCCTAATTATTTCGAGCATATAGGTACAGTTAAGAATCAAGGTTTGTAGCACCTTATGAGAAGGTGCCCAGAATATTTTAGGATATTTTGACCTGCAGTGTAGCAATTGGGAGGTATGAAATGGTTCGTGGGATTTGAGACAGCATGGTCTCGTGATTCAAGGTAACTCGGGGTGAGTGCGGAGGAGTTGTTATTATTTCTAAGGCAATCGGGGTAAGTCTAAATGAGAAAGATTTGTTAGCCATAGATGAGTTGGCATATTGGGGGTAGAGATCAGTTCCTTCAGCATGATCAAGTTATGCATGTGATTTGTGGTCCTACATGTGAGGCCTGTCAGCCTCCGTAATTGATGTTATTCAGGAATATTTTACTGTTATGGCCTGTTATGTGTAAGCGGATCCCGGAAGGGCCATGGTGGCTTAGACCACTACTTAGAAATTTGCATATTCTACGGTTATGAGGATTCACCTATGTTGCTATGGTTCTCCTGAAGTGAGTCAAGTGAAAAGTTTTTATATGATGAAGTGTTAATCTATTAGTGGTTCCGGAGTTATGATGAAAATCATGTTCTATCGTATATGGGCATGTTGGGTGCAGTGAGTAACATGGAATTTGAAGTGAGGGTCAAGGTTGCAATCTGGTGTTGGCAAGGATGTCACGAGCTCGGATGAGCAGGAAGGGAGTTTTGATGTTCAAGGAGAGTTGGCATTGTCTTCGGCGTCACCTGAGATCGGTATTTTGTAAAAATGTGCTTTGTATCCTGGTTAAGGATTTGTGATCGCTTTTCAGCATTAGTGCGGCCGGTAGTTTGGGTGTTCAGACCTGTTATCTGTTGCAGAAGGTTGTGGGAGCATGCCCATGGGAAGGTTGTATGAGTGTGGCATGTAGCCACTCGATTGGTTGAAGAATTCAAACCCAGTATGAAGATTGTGATGGCATCATTAATTTGAGCTTATACCTGAAGGGCACTCGGTATATTGAGTTGTGGACTATGGAGAATTTCTGCGGTTATGAGATTGATCTTGTGTGTTAAGGGAAAAGTGGGTTATTATGGACCCATGAAAGGTCATTAGCCTAGTTGGAGCAATCAAAAATCGACTTGAGGTCTATGGATGAATTTAATGTGAATATGCGCTCTATATCAGGCCAGATGTGTTCATTTCAGTAATGTGCTCCTTATGGAGAAGTAGTCAGGGTGTTATTTCATTGTCAGATATTTTATGTAATGATACAATGCGCCGTGTGAGTTGTGAGACGGCTTGAGAAATTGCTTATGTGTTGAGGGTTCGCGTAGAAATGATATTATATGAGCAAAATGGCTCTTGGGATTCAGATTGTATATTGCACCTTAGAGGTGCTTGAGTTTTGTAGCTTATAGCGCTATATGTTACCTCAGGGATGGTATTATCCACTTAGCGTGCTTGTGACCGATATTCGGCATTTTGGTTGTAATGAGCAATCTAGCTTGATGTGCATCTCCTTGGGCGAGTGTTATGTTATTTGGATCGGGTTACGCACCGCAACAGCATGATGTTTAGTACAGTTCCCTATATCTATTTTTACGTGTTTCGTTTCCTATTTCCTGAGGAAAGCTCGTATTAGCTGTGAGCCCGCATCACATATATAATTCACGAGCGAGGTATCTGTTTAGTACGTTGCATGTATGATTCGCGAGCGGGTAATTGGATCTCCTTCTCAGAGTTCATTTTTCTTTTTGTAGCGCGTTCGAATTGGTAGCCTATTGGCACATTGTGGGCATCATATGAGATTTTTGATCATGTTTAGGGTGGCTTAGTGCCTGAGTAGTTTGTTTTGGGTGAGACGAGATCATTGGATTTGGGACCAGTGCAATCTGACTATATGAAGTATATTAAGGAGCTAAGACCATTACTTGATTCAGAATGAGGTGATGGTTCTTCTCAGTAGTATAGGCCCGAAGGTTGTTGATCCGGCAGTCGGTTATAAATTTCTACACATCTCGTCCATCGTGGCGGTGTTGTAAGATTTAGAGCAAGTCCTGTGTATGTCATGAGGTGCAATGAGAGCATCAGATTCGTGGAATTTTGACTATTGTGTTTAGAGGATGCTATTGTGGTCCTGTGAATAAAACGGTGCAAGGTATGGATTCAGCGAAGGTATGCAATCATGTTTGGGTACAGCGTGTAGCGATTGAGATGGTGATCATATGTTGGAAACAGTCCTGGCAAAGAATTTCGAATGTTAGAATTGGGCTCTAAGGCTTATTTAATTAAGTGAAAAGGGATATCTTCAGATTGATCGAGCTAGGGTGCCCAGCTGGGTGGTGGTAGCACGGGTAGGTGCTCGAGGTGTTAAACAGTAATTTCGGACAACTCCAGCACAGTTCTTATCATGTTCTAGGACGGACATATGTTTAAGTGGGAGAGAATGTAACGACCCGGCCAATTGTTTTGAGCTCTAGCGTGTCGTTCAGTAGTTTGAAGCCATGAGTAGTTTCACTTCAGGTATTATGACTTGTACGCGTGGTAAGAATTGAATTTCGGGAAAGTTCGGAGTTGATCTGGAAAGAGAATTCTCATTTCAGAAGCTTCAAGTTGAAAGGATTGGCTAAGATTGGATTTCGGAGTAAACGACCTCGGAATCGGGATCTAAAGGTTCCAGCAGATTCGTATGATTATTTCGAACTCGGGCGTATGCACCGATCGGATTTTGGATAGCCCGGGAGCATTTTTGTGCATATTGTGGAAGTTATCATTTTGGAAGAAATTTCTTAAGTTTGGGTTGAAGAACATTTCAGTGTTATCGATGTCCGTTTGGGATTCCGAGTTTGGGAGTAGCTCTGTATGGTGATTCTGGAGTTGGGAGCGTGATCAGAAGTGAATTTGGAGGTTCATGGGTCATTGTGGAGTCATTTAGCTAAAGATAAAAATTTAAAGGTTTTTGATAAGTTTGACCGGAAGTGGACTTTTTCATATCGGGATCGCAATCTGATTCCGCAAATTGGAGTAGTTCCGTAATGTCGAATATGACTTGGATGCAAAATTTGAAGTCAATCGGACGTGATTTGATAGGTTTAAATATCGAAAGTAGAAGTTTGAAATTCTAAAGTTCGTAAAGCTTGGATTGGAGGTCGATTCGTGGTTTTAGCATTGTTTGATATGATTTGAGGCCTCGAGCAAGTCCATAATGTGTCTTAGGACTGGTTGGTATGATTGGTTGGGGCTCCGGGGGCCTCGGATGGATTCCGAGTGGTTAACAGATCGTAATTTGAAATTTTGGATAGCTGAAGGGGTCTGGTTGCTGGTGTAACCGCTTATGCGGAGGGTTCACCGCAGAAGCGACCCCACAGAAGCGGCCCCGCAAAAGCGAGGAATTTAATCTTAGATGTGATTTTGGGCTGTCAGTGAAGGGACCGCAGATGCGGTCATTTTTTCGCAGATGTGGGACCGCACCGGTGGTGGAGAAGGCGCAGAAGCGAAAAAGGGTGGCCTGGTAAGGAACCGCAGAAGCGGTATTTGAACCGCACCTGTGGAACCGCAGAAGCAGTCATAGGACCGCAGGTGCGGAAAGTGCTGGAGGCAGTGGGGTTGTTTTAAAGTCCGAATTTGGCCATTTTTCTCTCATTTTCTCTTAGCATGGATGATTATGGAGAGCTTCAAGTGGGATTTTTCATCATCAATGATAAGTTAAGCTAATCCCATCCATCTTGAGTTAAATACATCGATTATTTATGGATTTTAGCATGTAAATTGGTAGAAACTTGGGGTTTAGGAGAAAACCTAGAAAATTGATATTCTTGGAATTTGACCAAAATTTTGAGTATGAAATTGAGGGTAAATTATATATTTGAGTTCGTGAGGTTATGGGTAAAGTTTATCTCCGAAAAATTTAGGGATCCGAGCACGTGGGCCCGAGGGAAATTTCGTCAATTTTCGGATCGGGGGTTAGGAATTGTTATAAATTGGATTAATATGAGAAGTTTATCGTATATTAATGGAATTGCGTAATCATTGGCTAGTTTTGGAGCGTTGTGCATCGAGTAGAGTCTTCGGAAGGGCGTAGAATGCTGGTAATGGATCTTCGGAGCGGGTGAGTCTCCTTTCTAACCTTGTAAGAGGGAATTGTCCCCATATGTGAGTTAATTGATTATATGCTCCTATTTGTGGTGGCTACGTACGCACAAGGTGACGAGAGTCCATGTGTAGCTACTATTATGCTATTGTCCGGATAGTCTAGGACCCAAAAGCATGCTATACTTGGATTAATTGTAAATTTAGTGACAGCTCAAATTGCTTAAATCCCATTGAATTAGTAAATAAATTTCTAAAAAGATTAAACTTCATTTTTCTTGAATTGTTAAAAGAGAGTTATATTTTCTTTGGGTAATTGTTCCCTAATGAATTCTTGATTGACTGATTGTTGTGTTTATCTATATTTGACCGCGTCGTATGTATGATTCGTGAGCGGGATAATAGATGCATCTATGGTTCGCGCAATTCGATCCTAGGTAGTGCACAATTTATTTTCTGTTGGAGCGGTCCGTACACCTCGGCATAATTTGCGCATGCTTGTATTGCTTGCCTTGAAACTTATTAAAGTTGTTATAGCCTCTTTCCGGCTTGAGAATAATTGTATAAATGATGAAAAAGGAATTTAAAAATTTCCCATAAAAGGAAGAATTGTTTATTTGCTTCAACCCATCGAATTATAATCATGTTTATAAAAATCTACGATTTAACATATTATTGAGACAACACTATTGGACCCTTAGTAAGTGTCGAAGTCGACCTCTCATCTCTACTTCTTCTAGATTAGACGGGATACTTACTGAGTACACGTTATTTTTTTGTGTACTCATACTATACTTATGTGCATTTTTGCTGCACAGGCTCATGCACCTCTAGTGGCGTAGTGGGCATAGCAGCATGGTTGACACAGAGACTAGGTGAGTTGTATTTCCTTGAGGCGACCCGCAGCTAGTATAGTCTCTCGCAGGATTCTATTTATTTTCTGTCCAATCGTATTTTGGACAGCTGTTATACTTTATTTGTTTTTTTCTTAGAAATTGCTCATACACTTGTGACACCGGGTTCTGGGAAGGTATTTGGGTTATTCAGAATTTTAAAAGTCGTTAAATATTTCATTATTATTATTCCAGAGGAATTTACTATGTATTGTTCTAAAAGCATAAAAGGAGTGTTTTCAAAAATAATTAAACGAGAATTTAATTAAGTATTAATGATTGGCTTGCCTGACAGCGGTGTCTGGCGCCACCACGACCCTTAGCGGATTTTGGATCGTGACATAAATTGGGGTTATTTACCTCAGTGGTGAAATTGTAAGGTGTTATTTGGTTACTCGACAAAATAATGTTAATGATAATGCACATGAACTATAATATTGGAATTGATAATTCTTAGATATTTAGTCTCTATAATTTTTTTGAATTATTGTATTAAAGAGTAGAATAAATGATACAGTTTAAAATATGTATTTAGTGAGAGTCAATTGCTCAAATGGTTACTCAACTATCTCAAATTATCTCTTAAAGTCATTTTACTTTCGTTTGTAATAACAAAGTCACTGAACTATGCATATTGCACTGAGAAGGTCACCTAACTAGATTTTTGCAAAATTTGGATTGCCATATACCTATTTTTCCCTCTATATTATAAATATTTATATACTTTTATTTTTTTAAACTTTTTAATATCATGATTTTTCTTTTTTAATTTATACTATGGACTTATCTATAGAATAAATAAATATTATTTATAAATTAAAAATAAAAAATATTTAAGCATCTATAATTCTGGAATAACAAAATAATGAGCATAGTAAAAGAATTAATTTGAAAAATGTATTCATAATAATAATTTTAGTATTAACAAAAAAAATTCAAAAGTTTATTTACACAATTCAGAATGAAAGAAAATAAAGATTGTAAAATATATATTCCATGCACGTAATATAAAAATAATTATTTAAACAAAAGTATTTTTATAATATACATTATATATTCTTGAAAATTATATTGAATTATATTATATATATTTCATGCACGACTTAACATAGCATATTTTACCTAGTACAGACAGTCCCCCTGCTTTCTGGTGATATAACCTTTTGTTGTCGGAAAGTTGGTAGTGTCACGGCCCGCATTTCCCACCCTCAGGAGTCGTGATGGCGCCTACTAATATGAGCTAGGCAAGCCAATTAACTATATACATTCTTAGGCAAACATCGACAATATTGAGACAATGAGACAATTAATATAAAAACGGAAGTCTTAAACATAAATGAACTAAAAACAAGTGCGAAAATTCAATTACAACCTCTACCCAAGACTGGAGTCACTAAGTCATGAACGTCTATAGAATACTAAAAATAGAGTCTGAATAAAATACAATATTATTTGTTCCGGTACAAGGACAACAAACGAAATAAGGATAGAAGAGACTCCGGGCCATGCGGACGTCAACAAGGCTACCTCAGAATCTTTGGACTGAAGTCAACTCCCAACGCTCCTACTGCTGTCCAAAAGTTATTGCTCCGGCGCTGTGATCTGTGCAAAAAGATGCACAAAGTGTAGCATCAGCACAACCGACCCCATGTGCTGGTAAGTGCCTAGCCTAACCTCGGCGAAGTAGTGATGAGGCTAGACCAGACTACCAGATAAACCTGTACAGATATATATACACAAAATAATAGCGAAAAGTAAACAATTAAAACTGGGAGGGGAACATGCTTATGGGGTAGCAGATAAAATAGATTATCAGGAATAATAGAAGAAACTACATTTGATTTCTTCTAACACAGAATATGGGAAAACAAACCACTTTCACTTGTTCAATGTTCTCTCGTTGCAGGCGTGCAACACGATCCCTTTTCCTCATATCACGTGATAGGCGTTCCACTCGATCCCATTTCATAATATCACGTGGTAGGTGTACCACTCTCTCCCATTTCATAATATCACGTGGTAGGCGTACCATTCGTTCCCATTTCATAATACCACGTGGTAGGCATACCACTCGATCCCATTTCATAATATCACGTGGTAGGCGTACCACTCGATCCCATTTCATAACATCACGTGGTAGGCGTACCACTCGCTCCCATTTCATAATATCTCGTGGTCGGCGTGCCACACGATCCCATTTCTTTCAACACAATACACAAAATAATCTCGGCAAGGGAACAAGATAATATAATAAACTATCCCGGCAAGGGAGATCCGGCTATAACCAAACTTATTCAATTTCTACTTAACACAATTAAATCAATACTCAGTCTCAACAATTACTGGCTCAGTGCTAAAGATTTCCAACCAAGTCCTCATAAACAACAATTAAGAATTCGATAATTTAGCAATTCAGGACTCACGGTCATGCTCGACACCAGTGTATAGATACTCACCACCATGCTTATACACCATACTCGACAAATAGAAATTAGCAAATAAGACTCTACTCATATTCCCTCAAGCCAAAGTTAGACCAAACACTTACCTCGAATGCTCCAAACTCAACTCAAGCCTCTAGTATAGCTTTATCCCTCGAATTCGGCTCCAACTCAGTCAAATCTATAAAATAATGACTTTACAATATTAATAATAGCTAAATAAACTAAACCCATTGCCTAAATATGAATTTGTAAGCTTTATTTCAAAATTTTCAAAATCGACCCCGGGCCCGCTTGGTCGAAACACGAGGTTCGGACCAAATTCATATCACCCATTCCCCCACGAGCCCGAATATACAATTTATTTTTAAATTCGACCCCAAAATGAGGTCTAAATCAAAGAAAATTAAAAAGTCCTAGTTCTATCCATTTCTCCCAATTTTAACCCTAGATTACATGTTTTAGGCCTAGGATTTCAATGGATGATGATAGAAAATGAAGAAAACGAGTTAGATAATACTTACCCAAGAAGATTTGGTGAAGAAGAGCTCTAGGAATCGCCTATGGGCTGTGGAGAAGATGAATTCGTGTGTTTTTGGGTGAAAATTTCCGTCATTGTTCTGTTTTAAAACTTAAAAATCACTGGGCGAAAATGTCCGATGCGATCGCAGAAGATGGAATGCGATCGCATAGAGTCAGGTTGGATGAGCTCTGCGATAGCAGAAGTAGGGTTGCGAACGCATAGAAGAAAAGTAGAGGCTGGGTTTTCATGCAATGCGATCGCGGAGAGAAGAATGCGATCACATAGAAGAATTTTTTAACCCCCTAAAGTTTGCTCTATGCGATCGCAACACTTCCTATGCGATCGCATAGAAGGATTCACTGGGCACAAGCAACAGCTATTTTCTGCAACTTTTTCTAAATTCAAAACACCCTGAACCACCTCCGAATCACTCCCGAGCCCTCGGGGCTCCTAACCAAACACACACACTAACTCAAGAACATCCTACGAACTTAACCGGGAGATCAAATCGCCAAAATGACATCATAAACGAGGAATTAAACCTCAAAATCAACACTTTTCATCAAACTTCTTAAATTTTCAAACTTAGAGATTTAGGTCTGAAACACGTCAAATGACGTTCGATTTCGACCAAATTTCACAGGAAGCGCTTAAACCACATATAAGACCTGTACCGAGCGCCGGAACCAAAATACGGGCCCGATACCAACGCTTTCTAATCCATTTTCATTTTAAATTTCCAAATAAATTTCAAAAAAATAATTTTTTTAAAAAATTCATTTCTCGGGCTCGGGGCCTCGGATTTTGATTCCGGGCATACGCCCAAGTCCCATATTTTCCTACGGACCCTCCGGGACCATCAAATCACGGGTCCGGGTCTGTTTACCCAAAATATTGACCCAAGTCAACTTTAATCATTTTAAAGCCACATTTTGAAAATTTTCACAGAATTTAACATATAAACTTTCCGACTACGCGCACGGAATGCACACGCAAATCAAGGCAAGTAAAAATGAGGTTTTTAAGGTCTCGGAAGCGCGGAAAGGAGAGAAAACAGGTGATGACCTTTTGGGTCGTCACAGGTAGAAACACAATAATATAATTGAGCATAATTTTCAAGAATATATAATGTATATTTTAAATATATTTTTAATTAAATAATTATTTTTATATTAAGTGCATGAAATATATATTTTACTAGCTTTATTTTCTTTCATTCTGAATTGTGTAAATAAATTTTGAATTTTTGTTTTTAATACTAAAACTATTACATTACTAACAAATTATTCTAATTAATTTTTTTTTACAATGCTCATTATTTTATTATTCTAGCATTATATATACTTAAATACTTTCTATTTTTAATTTATAAATAATATTTTTATCTTCTATAGGTAAAATTATAATATTAAAAAGTATTTTAAAAATGAAAGGAAGATAAATATTTATAATTTAGAGGGTAAAATAGATTTTTGGAAATCTAAAATTTGATATAGAAAACTAGTTTTGTTGAAAGTTGTCAATTTGAGATAAAATACGGGTCGAGAAATAATACCTGATGATTATGAACTAGTACCATGCAAGGTACCATATGACCACGGTAGTATGATGTATAAAGTATATATAAAGTATATTAAAAATAAATAGAATTTTAAGTAATTAATTTATGGCGAATTTTAAATTATACGGATTATTGATTAATTATCAAGTAAAAGGACATTACCTAGTAAACTAATAAGTGGATAAAAAAAATTATAAATTATACCTCCCCCAAAACGTGGCATAAAGCCTCAATGGCTAAACATGACTCTTGATCATTGTTGCCATGTAAGACTTGCTTATAAGCATTATCCATGAGTCATTGTTATCAATTCCTTGTTAAGTTCAAGAACGTTCTGTCTTTGGTTCAAAAGAACATTAGAAACAGAAGCTAAATAATTCACTTTGATATAATCTTCTTCAAAAACGTTAGAAACAGAAGCAAATTTTCCAACGAGAATTTATTGGAATAGTAGCAACCTGGAATTTTGCGGTTCTAGAAGAGTACGGTGCAATCTTCGTCAAGAATATTGTACGGAGTTTTCCTACTCCAGGTATGTTAAGGTCATCCCTTCTTTCTTTTGACATGGTCCAAATTATACTGAAAAAACAAGCAAACGCACAATTTTCATAAATTACTCTATTCATAGAGATACTAAAGGTTTCTATATTCTTGATTTCCCCATGAGAATTATTATTATCTTCTGTTTATGGAGCTCAGAATAATACGCAATTGAAAAAAAGTTTATCCAAAAGGAATAATGAGATTTTTTACGTATTTTTCATGCATTTCACCCTTTTATACATGTGCATTGACCCATGACCAGATGGCGCTATATACGTGTATATATGTAAATATATGTATATGGGATACGGAAAAAGGTTACGGCGTTATATACGCACCACCACCTGATCAGCTGGTATATGTTGATGATGTTGCCCATATTGGCCGAGACGATATGATGGGATGCCCTCAGTGGCTTGATGCTATAATGTACATCCATACCTATGCATGGCATGGCATTTATACTGCACGTGCATGACATTATAAATATTTTAGAATTTACAAAGTTATTCAGATTTAAAAACGTGTTTTTATATTCCATGTTTCATCTATATTTTTTACGTAATAATTTTTATTCCTTACATACTCAAAATATTTTTCGTACTGACGCCCTATTTCACGGGGCCTAGATTTCATGCCTGCAGGTGCAGGTAGGTAAGCTGACGGCCCCCCTTCTTAGGATCCCTGATCAGCGAGAGTTGATGTGTTCCACTTGATCTGGAGCTGATTTTGATTTTGGTACGATATGTTTATATATATATATGGGTATGACGTCGCTAAGTCCCGTATTTTTACAATTATGTTTCCATTAGAGGTCTATAGACAGTATGTCTAGTTGGGTTGTATGTGGCCTTGTCGGCTTTCAGTTATTGGATGTATAGTTGTCTATAGCAGCCTTGCCGGCTCGCCCACAGTATATGTACATATGCATTGTTGGCAGGTTTCGTTCATATATGTTATCTTCGTAATTCAGCAGATGTTATACAAGTTCATATCCTAGACGCATGCTTAGGGGTTTCACAGGTATGACTCAGGCACCCGTCACGGCCCATCTGTTTGGGTCGTGATAAAAAGGCCCTCAGTTAGGTAACCTTTTCCTACGTACATATCATTCTTACTTATTACCAGTTTTTCAGAAACAAACACACACTTAAATCCATTCTTGATAAGAAGTCCAACAGAGACCAAATTCTTGCGAAGTTCAGGAAAGTGGAGAATATTGTTTAGAGTCACAACTTTGCTTGAAGTAATCTTCAAAGATATCTTCCCAACTCCTTCAATTTTTTGATGTTTCAAAGTTTCCCATAAAGATAATCTTGTCGGGCCTACCGGAACATAAGAGACAAATAACTCTTTGCTAGCACAAACATGGCGAATGACTCCAGAATCAATTCACATTGGAATTTCCTACCAAGATGCATTCAAATATCATGGCACATAAGTCCTCCATTTCATCATTCTTTTCAACCATGTTAGCTTGAGACTTCTTTTTTTCTTTCTTCTGTGCACGATAATCCACAACGTTATGTCCAACCTTTCCACAGTTATTAGAATTACCTTTGAACTTCTTCTTGCTCAGGTAATTCTTTGGACCAGATGGTTTTCTTTTCTCTTTTTGTTATTTGTAGACGCTTTCTCAATATTTTCTCCCATTATTGTTGAGTTACCACAAGACTTCTTCTCAGCAGCCTTGTTGTCCTCTTCAATACGTAGACGAATAATAAGATCTTCAAGCGTCATCTTCTTGCACTTATGTTTCAAGTAATTTTTAAAGTCATTCCAAAGCGGAGGTAACCTTTCAATAAATGTAACAACTTGAAACGCTTTATTTATGACCATACTTCATTCATAAATTTATAATTAGTAAAATAATTAATATCTTGAATAAAAATATAGACTCAATTTATACCTTCAGCAAGGAGGTTATATAATACTTGCAATTCTTGAACTTGCGTAATGATTTGCCATCAACCATTTTTAAATCCAGAAATTTGGCGGCCACAAACTTCTTAAGTCAACCATGCTTTGTCTTGTACTTTTTTTCAAGAGCATTCTGCAACTCTCTTGAGGTTTTCATGGCGCTATAAACATTGTACAAGTCGTTTTCCAAGCAACTTAAAATATAAGTTTTGCATAAGAAGTCAAAATGATTTCATGCCTCTGTGACCACAAATCACTTATTTTCAGGAGTTTCTTCTCCCAGAACTAGAACATCCTCACTGATAAAGCGCTGCAAACTGAGCGTGGTCAAGTACAAGAACATTTTCTTCTGCAAATGCTTAAAGTCCACACCAAAAAAAATTTTGTCTTTTCTGCCGGTGCCATCACTGGTGCAAGCATTGTGCGACTTGAAGACGCAGTAGCCATTGAAGGAGTAGTATACCCAACAGAATCATTTTGTTGTTCCGTACTTGTTGTCATTTTTCTGTAAAAGAAATTGTCACCACTAGAATTAGTATGTCCGTGAAATTTTTATATCTTCAAACTGAATACAAACAATCGAGTACAAAATCACAAGGATTTTAATCTCGAGTCGAGTAAAAAGTCACAAAGAATTTTGTCACACTTCCTTTTTACGTTTAATACACCCCGTGAAGGGCGCAAAGGAGTTTTTCCAATTAAAGGACAATCGAAACAGGATTATTATTAAAGAATCAGAGTCGCCACTTGGGAGATTTTATGGTGTCCCAAGTCATCGGTTTAATCCCGAATTGAGGAAAACATTAACTCTGTTTAACAGTCCGCGCACCAGAAATCCGGATAAGGAATTCTGTTAACCCGGGAGAAGGTGTTAGGCATTCCCGAGTTCCGTGGTTCTAGCACGGTCGCTCAACTGTTATATTCGGCTTAATTATTTAATTTTTAACAATTATGAATCAATGTACCCGTGATTATCGATACATTTCAACCCTGTTGAGATTTGAATTTGGGTTGCATAAATGCACATCCGATTTTAAGAGGGTAAGATTAATTAAGGCGCGTCCTAAAGAGACTAACGTATCATTATTTTGGGAAGAGACCGTCTGTTAAGCGGCCAATCCCGAAGTCTATCCGATTATTATCTATTTATTGAGGGCCCCGCAACTTGTGATTTATTTGGCGAGGCACGCTTCATTTTTATTTTTTTAAAGGATATCCTGAAGCGACTATGTTTTTCTCTTTTTCGTTCTTCGTCCATCTCTAAAAATGAAAGAAGAAAAGGTACTTTATTTACATGCTTACGAGTTAATTATAGCTGGGTTCCGAATATGATTCACAAAAATGAGCGTAGTAGGCAGTTCGTTTGACAATTATGGGCCCAGCCCAATCGTGCATGGTACAAAACTGGACCTGGGCCGTCTTTATCCTAAAGTTGGGCCTAACTAATTATTCTACACGTGTTCAAACTTTAAGAAGCAGAAAATGAAAGTGATATCTAATGAAACCTGTTTTTTACAGA
>MU735609.1:0-12959 GCA_026770625.1 Nicotiana glauca
GTGACTTGGGACACCATAAATCTCCCAAGTGGCGACTCTGAATCTTTTAATAAAAGAATCCCGTTTCAATTGTCCATTAATTGGAAAAACTCTTTTTATGTTTATATCCCCTTTCGCCGGGGTGTAAGCACCATAAAAAAGAGGTGTGACACTAGTTATTAGAGCAATTGATGCTAAAAGTATGAAGTTTTAATGTTGAGATACGAGCTAAAATGAGGCAGTAACCAAACTGAGGAGCTTGCCGCCCGAGCTATCCCTGGTTACATGGAAAGGGATAATAGTTAGAATATAATTAAAGAGGGATCTTTGTGACCAATAACAAGCAATAAATGAAGAAAAGGCATGAAGGCAATAAATGATAAGAGTGGCCTCGAGCTAGGAGCAAGTAAGCAACTTAGAGAGAAGAAAGAGAGAGAGAGATATATTATTTCTTTTGTATAGAATCATGGGATGATCCCTATAGAGTGTTATGACTCCCCTTTTATAGAAAGGGGGAGTCCAAACTTAGTACAAGATACGTTTGAGTGATAAATGAAATGGGATGGGACAACTAACTAGATTCATGGTGCATACGTAGACCAATGTTTAGGCAGTCTAGGTAGACTTGATCGAATTCGGATGCGCTATTCGGGGGTTTCCCGTGTTCTTAGCGGTTTTTGCCAATGTTATCCTCGGCTGGATATCGACACATATTGAGGGAAGTAACCAGCTCGAGGTCCCGATCCCCCGAGGCGACCTACTAAAGTAATCTTGGCAATGGGAAATAGGTACAGATAGTCTTTGTGTTTCTTAGAAGGAAGCAATAAGAAATAATTTTGACATCCCATTTTACGGGCTCCCGTAATGACTTCATGCTAATGGCACAACCCCTTTTACAAGTTCCAAGGCGTTTCATCCATTCACTTCTTTAGGGTCGTCCGATGTGTCGTGACTCCTCATTCTTCAGGTTATAATGTTTCCATCGATTAGCTTTCATGAACACATTGATTCGTCTGCTATTACGTATTTTGAGGGCGATAATGGCATCATCGGTTACTTTGCCTTCCCCCTCTACAAATAGGGCTTCTTGTGATAAGTTTTTCATTCAAGCACGCTTCGATGTCCTTTCCTCCTTTCTGGCCTTTTGTTGTTCTTTGCCGTCTCACCGTGTTTGAGGCCCATGGCTTCAAGGTCTCATGCCAATGTCGTGCGCTATGGCCCAACTCCCAAACCTTCTTTAGTCGGACAAAGTTGTGCGGCTGTGATGCTATTGTTATTGTTATTGTTGTTGTTGTTGTTGCTGTTGCTATCTCCATTATCTCGAAGCAATGAAGCAGAGGACCAATTTTCTCTGACCCGGGGAGATACTTGTATTATGCACCACTGCTCAAAAGAGGGCTCAGACTATACACTCTTTCTCACCCTCCTTCCTCTGCTCGGCGTATTATACCCCCTTTGGATTCTTGGGGGTATGGTGATACTCTCTACTAACTATTGCCTCCCGGGCCGAGGTAACATTTCAAGAAGTGGCTTTATAATAGTAGTACTGGCGGAGTTCGTACTAGCCAGATTTTTCACCTAACCACTTCTTGTCTTCTTTTGACTTCTCCTTTATCATTTTGCTCTTCTCCGTCACTTTCCTCTTTTATATCCTTCCGTTTGATGATGCCATTCTGGAGGGTCAAGGGGAGGCTCCCGAGGGATGACGCTTTGGAAGATATGGTCTTTGAGGTCATGCACCCCAAGGAGATGATATCGGGAAACACTGCTGTCGAGGCAGACGCTGCTGCTAATATGGACCTCCGAGCGTGGACTATGATCTAGTCTTTCACCATACGTATCCCTTTGCTTCTTTGTTTCTGTGTAAAGACCCCTTGTGGACTTTTGTAATCATATGAAATGATCTCTCGAGAGCAGTTGTAGACGAATATTTATGAATAAAAAGATACCTTTTTGATTTTTGTCTTCGATACCTGCCCTCTTATTGTATATTCTTGCGTACTTTGAGGAATTTGAATGTTTCACTTTGTTAATGATTGCAAATGTCTAACTCAAGTGCGAGTGTTCTTCCCGATCTTCAGCTGATTGAAATGCCTATTTTCCGAGCCTACTACCGCACCTTTGACCATGCCTGAATTGGTTGGATAGATCCAGGCCGTCGGGGCCTCCAAGTTGCATGGATATAGGGAACCAGAGTAAAAATAAATTTTGAGCGCTTGAAGCTTTTACGTTTGAGCTTTGACATAGACAACCTTTTGAGGTGTTTGTAGGCAGACTTCTAAGGCAGGGCTCTTCGTACTTGGGTGAGTTCCTAAACTAGAGCCCTCGTGGGCGGAGCTTGAAGTGCTTATTTTTATTTTTTAGAAAATAAAACCATGAGGCCGGGTACCGCCTTGAGATTTATGATAGCGTTGAAGGCTTTATGAAGCCAGACTTCTTTTTAATGGAGGTCCTCGAGGTCTGGTGCCACCTCGGGAATGGAGATAATGTTGTTGGCTCTTTGGAGCCTAACTTCTTGTTGGTGAAAGTCTTCCGGGGTTGAGTACCACCTCGGGATTTTTATCGAGGCCGTTGGCTTCCCGGGGCTTATCCCGAATAGGCGAATCGTTGTTATTTCCTACATATATGCGGGGTGGTTTTTGCTTCTTTGGGAGATCCCATTATTATAAATAGTTATCCTTCCGCCTCGGCATCGGTCCCTTTGTTACCTAAAGCGCAAAAGTGTTGGTGTAGATCCTTGCCCCTGTCAGCCAATTCTACCATAGCCATGACTGCCACTTCAGGGCTGGACCGGCTGGGAGGGGAGAGTTCCATTCTTGGTGCGTAGGATTTGTGGGAGTTTACTCTGAAGAATATGTCTTCGACAAGAGAGGAATATCTGGAAATGCCGAGGAGATACTGTGGATGGGGCGAGGGGGTAGTGTTGCAGGCGCTTCCACCATATGAGATTATCACAGACCCTACTGATAGATTCCTGAACGAGTACTTATACCCTTTCACACAAGGCCCCCTTGATAGGGTTGTGCTTGATTTCAGCATGAAGTATCAGATTACTTTGGCACAGATATCTCCATCGTTTTGGCAAATAGTGCTGATGATGAGATTCTTTGCGGAGAAGGCTGGGCTCGAATTCACGCTTAGGCATATCATTAGGCTGTACCGACCCTTTCATTATCGAGGTCTGCTAAACCTTGCGGTGACGTTCGTCTATGCCCTTCGTTGTTGATGATGAGGAAGATGGGGACCAAGAACTGGTCAGTCGATTCGTCCAGGTCTGGACGCCTGACATTATCCCCTTGAAGCTCATGCCTTTTCCCGAGGGATAAAATTACGCACGTGAGTGGAGTGTCTCGAGCTTTCCTAGATTCGTTTGTAGGAAAATCTAGTTTAGTAATTGTGTTTCCTTCTTTCCTGTAGCAACTTCGTGGTTGCTAGCAATGTTACAAATTTTCGTGGCTGGGTCCGGAGGTTGGCGACCCATTTGACTTGTGATGAGCGTAGGTAGCAAGCTGTGTCTCATGACAGATGGGAAGCGAAATACCCAAGTATGTGCATACGCTGCTTTTACCTTGGTCCTCCTATACTTGAGATGGTATTTTCCGATTTCTTTCATTCTGGCTTTGCTATCGTAGGTATCAGGCAATCCCTTGGGGCAAGGTTGTGTTCCTCTGGAGGGGGGAGGAGTCATCGGTCTCTGAGCAAGGGGACGATTAGGACAAACGGGACTCACACTTGTAGTGTGATGGAGCTTTTATTGGGGCAAAATAGGCCCGCATCTTCGTGGAAAGAACACCGCCCGAGCCTTCTATTCCTATAGTCTTTTGTTTCATAGCGGCGGTTCCTCCGAGGGAACATGCCTCGAATAAGGTTGGTTCTACCGGGGCTGAAGGGGTTGGACTAAGGGAAGTGTGCTAGGCCTTCGACGAAGTGCGCCAGCTTCACTTCATAGTGAGTCTTGGTGTAGTCCTTCTGTATTTTGCGTCTTCCCTTCCTTATTATGTTTTTCTTCTACAGGCCTTTGATAGGCTCAGATATGAGCTGCTCTGTCACGGGGCCAGGCTTCAGACAGCTCTAGATGAAGGCAAGTCCCTTAGTCTCCTCAACGAGGAGAAGGAGGTTGAATTGATGCTTTGGAAATACGAGGCATACCGGAGCTCGAATTACGATAGCTATTTGATAGAGTAGGTAACCCTCATGGTACGCATTCTGCCTTTTTAACACTTAAGGTTAATCTCTTTACTATCTTTGTTGCAGAAAAAGACGGAGGCTTTATAGAACCGTAGGGGCGAAGCTGACCGAGATAGGAATGCTTGTAATGAACTGAGGGCTCACGTGCATGCTCAAGCTTTATAGGAGAAAGGTGCCTTGGCTAAAGTTCCCGCCTTCGAGGTACAACTCTGCTTGGCTCCTGACAATGCTTTAGTTCAAGCAGTTACGGTCATGAGGCTCAAGTCCAAACTCTCGAAGGTGAAGGCTGAAATTGTCGATGCTCTAGCTGAAGCAGCATTGAGTCAGACTAAAGCCGATAAGGAGATGGAGATTCATTTGAAGGACGCTACTGATGCCAAGCCGAGTTGAAGTGGGCCCTCAATTATGAAAGGAGGATCAAGGAATATGTTTGTTATAGATCCCGAAGACAGGTACTCGAAGAGATCGGTGCCAGGGGTTTTGTTCTCTCGGAGGAGCTGACTCGTGTGAGGGAAGATAAGCGTGATGCTCGATCGCATCTTGTTGATGTCACAAAGAGCGAAGCTGGGGCTGGTAGGCCATAGACTTCAAAGAGGAGCATAGATTTTTCTATTTTGCCATTTTGTATTTATCATTCGTGAAGTATGTTTATTAATGGAGAACACACATTTTGTGTATGTAAAATAAAAGAAAACCCGAAGCTTTATCCCTTTTGTATCTCTTTTTGCATTGCTTTCATCCAGCGGCCTGGTTCTGGAGTTAGGCGGGGACCCTTAGATTCGTAATATAGCTTTGGAGCTTACTAGGCAGGCCTAGAGGCTTTTGTACACTTGGTAGATACGGCCTGGCATTATAGCTCTTCTGATTTGACCGTCTATTTTAGGCTGAGTCTCCGAGTCAAGTTTTTGACTCGAGCCTTCTCAAACTTTAATTTCTTATATCTGTATGGCCGGGTGACTTGCGCCTTGCCCTTGGGTATTTATATCTGAACTATTTTTGGTGCAGTCTCTGAGATATGTTACGACTCGAGCTTAGTTGACCCTCAAGTTTTTTGTGCTTGCATGGGCAAATGGTGATGGAGATTTCGCCTTGGGTCGAAGCAACCTTTCAAGTATGTGGCCTTGAGGCTTGTGAATCTAGCGATGATGGCTCTTACTTTGTGCCCCTAGGCATGTGTAGTTAACTATTTTGGATCCGGTCTTTGAATCGGGTTACAACTCAAGCTCATTTTAATCCTCATGTTTTAAATTTTTAAGCTGGCGATATTGGCTCTTACGTTGACGGCCGTTGCGACCTTTTAGTGTGTGGCCCGGAGGCTCATTTGGCTTGCGACAGTGACTTTTACGCTTTTGCCTATGGGCTTACTATAGGCTTCTTTTTCCTCTAGTTAAGGTCTATTTGAAATAATTTTTCCTGACCCGTCGTCAGTTTGGGAAGAACCTCGATTTCAAGTCATTAGCGGCGATTATCGAGCACCTCAAAAGGTTCGTAGCTCATAGGGTGAGTAGCTAGAAGCCTTGTGATTCGGAGCTAATATGATCGAAGCTCGTTTTGCTTGTTAAGGGTAGCATGTTTTAACAAGTTCTTTTCAAAGTAGATTCGAAGTACTGGCCTGCGATTTTATTAGAGATGGTCGGGCGTCCTCGAGTCGCGTTAATTTGGTTGGTGCAGTCATTTTGATCGCAGTCAAATGTGTTTGGCCGGAGCCATTTTTTATCCCGAGTGATATTTTAGGCATCTACACTGAGGGTATGCCCTTTCGGGAGTCTTACAAATGCTACATATAGCTTAAACTTCGGGGCTGAGTTTTATGCCTGTAGTAAGGTCTTACAAAATTTTCATGGCTATTGAGGTCTTACAGTTTGTCATACCTATTGAGGTCCTAAAGTTTGTCATGCATGTTAAAGTCTTATAGTTTGTCATACCTGTTTAGGTCTTACAGTTTTTGTTGCTATGTAAAATAGATCTGGCTAGACCGAGTCTGCCTACTAGAGGTCTTACGGCCTTGAATTTTTCAGCTGACGGCAATTAATGATATTTTCTGAGTCATCAAGTTTGTTTAGGATTGAAGGCTGTCATTCATGAGCTTGGAATTTCCTCGTTGAGACCTTATGAGCATGGAGTTTTGACCCGAGGTCATGCAGGTGTTAAACCATTGACAATAAGTGTCTGAGTACTCGAGGTATCTTCGATGTTAGTGATGCTTGGCGATATTCACGTTGCCTTACCCGAAGGCTTCTTGATTTCAGAGATCCGACCCGAAGGTCGTCTGAGTGTTGAATTGCCGATGTCAAAAAGAGATTCAGAGTCGCCACTTGGGAGATTTATGGTGTCCCAAGTCACCGGCTTGAATCCCGAATTGATGAAAGGGTTTGACTCTGCAATACAGTTGCGAACCAGAAATCCGGGTAAGGAATTCTGCTAACCCAGGAGAAGGGGTTAGACACTCCCGAGTTCCTTGGTTCTAGCACGGTCACTCAACTGCTATATTTGGCTAAAATATGATTGTAATACATGTGAAAACCTATAGTGGAGTTTAGAATTATTTATCACTTTTAGTTATTATTTTTTTAAAAGAAAGTGAACGTCGTTTAAAGACGTATATTTGGATCACATCACATGAAATGCACCCGGATCCTCGACACATTTTTATTCAGTGTTTTGGGATTTGGATTTGGGTTGCATGAAATGCACACCCGTATTTAAGAAGGTAAAATTATTAAAAGCATGCCTAAAGTGACTAACGGGTTATTATCTTTGCGGGGGGCCGTGAAATTTGCTAAACGGCACGCCCCGAATTCAAAGTATTTTAATAAAAGCATTTAATGAGGGCCCCAAAATTTATGTATTTTGTTTGGCGAGGCTCTTCTCATCTTATTAGTTAAAGGCCATCCTGGAGCAAATTATAATTTTCTATTTATTTTATCGCTAAAAAGCCTGGTCAATTAAGGAATCCAGACTCTCAAGCTCAAGTCCACATCCAAACAAGAGAAAAATCTTCTTAGTTCAAATGCGCCACCTAACTCGAGAAGCCCTAAATTAACGCATGTTTTTGTAAACTTTTAACAACTTGATAGGTGGGATAAAGCCTTCATTTGGGCCCTAAAAATGACCCAGGCAGAAGCAGAACAAGTGGCAAACTGTCTCACGCACGTAAATTGTGCCCACATTCTATAGATCAATTTGAATGGCCCAAACTAACAACTTTAGTGAATGAATGAATGGTCCAGCGGGTTGGGCCTGAGACTATACATCAATAGATTTGAAGCCCGATTTAATTACAAATAGGCTGTTGAGCCTTAAATCTTCAAAAGTCTACTGACTTTTTGATTTTACCAATACTTCTAAATTTCAACGGGTTAAACACCACAATAATTAATACCAACATTGAGGCCTTCGAACAATATGCTACTGATTATTCAAATTCACCTAATACTCAAAAAGTTTATGGGATCAATGGGAAAACAGTCAATATCTATATTGTCATTAAAACTAGATCACTTGAGTCAACACTATCATCATTAAGCCTGCATTGAGCCTACATATCATTTTCAAGATGAGATTCAAGTTCAATAGGATAATCCATAATGTAGTCCAAATTAAGATGTCTAACTGGACAAGTCACGAACAAATAATCCATAGTCCAATATAGTCCACATTAATTACAATGAGGATGTCGCTAATTACCAGGGCAATTTACCAATTACGACAAGTAAATCTAGGTACACATTTTTGAACACAATGAAAGGTGAATCTGAAATTAAGCATCAGTAGACACAGAATGGTTGTAAATCAAGAGAAGCTGAAACTATCAAATTTCTATTCATCTCCACCTCAAATCAGCATCAGTACAACGGAATAGGAACAAATACCTAGAAATGAAGCTAAATAGAAGGAAGAAAGGGTCAATAATGGCAATCAAGCAATCAACAGTAGGATTCAACAGCTCAGGACATATTTTTGATTCAAAACATCATCACATAGCCCCGGATAGAATTAGCAGAAGAATAACACCACAAAATGACCAAAACAGGCTTGATCAAACCCAAATTAACTCAAGTCCAACCCAGGCCCACCTCTGAACTTAGGAAACCAAATACCAGGAAGATCTCAAACTATTTCTGCTCTTAATTAAGCTAGGAAATTTGTGTGAGCAACTAGAATTTGAAATTGAGGGAACTTCAATAGAATACGATTTTCTGGAATTTTTTTTTTGGATTTTTAAGAATTTTTCTAAACATAAATTCTAAACTCTCAGCTTTCTAACAATTTTTTTGAATTTGAATTAGAAGCTTTTCAACTCTTCAAAACTTGCAGAGAAATGTAGAGGGAATTTTCAGATCTGGACCCTTTGGGGAATTTTCAGAGATCAAAAACTTTTTGGAATTTTTCAGAGCTTCCAAACTTGTTTATCAAGGCACTAGGCCTGCCTTTTATAGGCAAGAATAAGGGCAAAAGGTTCTAGACATTTTCACTCATTTTCCCCCCTTTTTTACTTCAAAATTTACTTACTAGTCCTAAAGTTTTGACTTGTGTCTCAAGTTACTGCTCTAAAAGCCCTGAAATTTACACTAAGACCCCCTTCTAGAAGGATCTAGGGTGTTTTTCTACCTGTGGAATACCTGTATTACCCCTACATGAGTTCTGAAAATTACCAAGCCTTAACAAACTAACCCATTTTGAGTGCCTAAACTACCCCTGATTACCCCCTGAAATTACTAACCTTATCTCAACTAAACCCCATCCCCTTTTACCCTAGTTAAAATCTAACTATAGTTAATTAAATACTAAGTTGTTCAGCTATATCCAATTAATTAAATTAAGCCTAACAATTATTTAACGATCAACATTGAACTTATAGAATAATTACTAATCAAAATCACACTTCAAATGAACTTAAACAATTACTGAACAAACTACTGATTTGAAACTCAAACTTAAACTAACAGAACAAGCATTAGAAAGAATTTAAGCAAAACCGTGAAACCTAAACATGATTAACCCTAATATTACGAGACTCAAATCACAACCAATATTAACCAATGC
This sequence comes from Nicotiana glauca, assembly GCA_026770625.1. Classification (NCBI taxonomy): domain Eukaryota; kingdom Viridiplantae; phylum Streptophyta; class Magnoliopsida; order Solanales; family Solanaceae; genus Nicotiana; species Nicotiana glauca. The sequence goes on from MU735609.1 coordinate 9,214, forward strand.
ACTAATTATTACTGAAGACCAACACATCAAAAATAAAAGTAAAAGATAACAGAAAATCCAACAATTAAATGCTTAAACTAATCAAAAATTAAACTAACAGCTCAGCATTCAAACTAACAGAAATGAACGTAAAAAAAAGATCAAGTTAAATCAACAAGGAACAAAAAAACTCACATTATAGAAGATTAAGTCACACAGGATTCCGATTTGAAACCCGGAATGATGTGAACGTTTCTTCTTTGCCAAGAACAAACGAACACATTATTTCACATCTCAAACAAAACTTGGGCCTAAGGAAGCTGGGAAAGACTCGAACAATTGGACTTCTAGGGTTCTGCCCCTTTTTAAAATTGAAATTCAAGGCATTGGAGGGGGATTTTAGCAAGGACAAACAGGGATTTGAGAAGAGGGGGACGAAGAAAACCCAGGGTGTTATTTTGAAGAGATTTGGGGGCAGCGCCGCCGTGCATGGCATTGGAGGCGCTAGGGTTTGGCTTTTTTGAGGCGTTTGAGTGAGATTCGGAGGAAGTCGATGGTGGATATGGAACGGGGGCAAGGGCGGGGGTTGGTGTGAATTTGGGCAAGTTTGGTTATTCTCTGCCGCTGTGGGCGATTTCCGCCGGCGGAGTTAGGGCAGAGCCGGCAGGCACAGAGAGGGTTAAGGGGGTACGATGAGGATAAAGTTTGGTCTCTAGGGTTACTCAAGAGTTTGGACACTTATATTTAATACTCGAGATGGAACCATGGTCGTTGGATAAGAGTGGATAGATGGTCTGGATTTGATTTGGCATTTATAACTCAAAACGACGTAGTATGCTTCCTATACTACGCCGTTTCATTAGTTTCAAGGGCATGGGCATCTGGACTGGGTAATTTAATTAGGTTGGGCAAAAATGTAATGGGTTTTGGGGAATTGGGCTAAAAATGTGACCAGAAATTGGCCCAAAATAATGGCCTGCTCCCTTTCTTTCAATTCTATTCCTTTTATTGTTTTCTTTCTTTTTCTTTTTGTATTTGTTTTCATTATTTATATTTTTTCAGATTTTTATTAAATGCCAAATCAAAAAATAAAAAAACCAAATCGACTTCTAGAATTATATTACTCCAACTACACTAATTCCTAATTTAAATGCAAACTAAGACAAATTACAAGTATAGATGCAAAAGAATTATTTTTGTTTTCTTCTTCTTTATAAAGTAATTCAACTTGAAATGTACTTCCTTTGTTCTCCAGGTGGGCGCCTGATTGCTGAACTTGAAATGTACTCCCTTGTTCTCCAGGTGGGCGCCTGATTTCAACAAAATAGACAAACAAAGAAAACATTCTGCCCTAGTTTGGTAGCTGGGCATGTTATGTTACCAAATATTAAAAATTTGGAAGCTAAAATTTGCATTGTACTTCCCTTGTTCTCTAGGTGGGCGCCTGACTGCTAAGCTTGAAATGTATTCCCTTGTTCTCCAGGCGGGTGCCTGATTGCAACAAAATAGAAAAAACAAAGAAAAATTTTCTGCCCCAGTTTGCACTAGGAAGATTTGTGAGTTGTTAGCAAAAGTTAAATCACCTAAGCTATTGATGCAATGATGAGAGTAAAACTAAAGACTTGATTGGAATGTACGCCTCCTGTGAGTAAAACCAAGGACATTTGTCTAGCAAATTCATCATACTAGGTCTTCTATCTCAGAAGAAAGATTCATTAGACTAACATTTAGATCCTAGGAGAAAATTCATCAGACTTGGTCTTTTTGTTATCTTGTTATCTTAGGAGAAAGTTTCATCAGACTAAGATTTTGATCATAGGAGAAAGTTCATCAGACTAGGTCTTCTATCTTAGGAGAAAAATTCATCAGACTAAGATTTTGATCCTAGGAGAAAGTTCATCAGACTAGGTTTTCTATCTTAGGAGAAAGATTCATCAAACTAGGTCTTCTATTTTAGGAGAACAATTCATCAGTCTAATATTTTGATCCTAGGAGAAAGTTCATCAGACTAGGTTTTCTATCTTAGAAGATAGACTCATCAGACTAGGTCTTCTATCTTAGGAGAAATATTCATCAGACTAAGATTTTAGATGCTAGGAGAAAGTTCAGCATACTAGGTCTTTTATCTTAGGAGAATAATTCATAAGACTAAGATTTTGATCCTAGGAGAAAGTTCATCTGTCCAGGTTTTCTATCTCAAGGAGCAATTCATCAGGCTAAGATTTTGATCCTAGGAGAAAGTTTATTAGACTAGGTCTTCTATCTTAGGAGAACAATTCATCAGACTAAGATTTTGATCCTAGGAGAAAGTTCATCAGACTAGGTTTTATATCTTAGGAGAACAATTCATCAGACTAAGATTTTGATCCTAGGAGAAAGTTCATCAGACTTGGTCTACTATCTTAGGAGAACAATTCATCAGACTAAGATTTTGATCCTAGGAGAAAGTTCATCAGACTAGGTTTTATATCTTAGGAGAACAATTCATCAGACTAAGATTTTGATCATAGGAGAAAGTTCATCAGACTTGGTATACTATCTTAGGAGAACAATTCATCAGACTAAGATTTTGATCCTAGGAGAAGATTCATCAAACTAGGACTTTTTATCCTAGGAGGAAATAATGTGAAAAGGAATTACAACATTTTATGCATACTAGCAAGACAGGCAAGGGCAAAGATTTGAGACACTTCCCTTTTGTCGGCTCTACTCTTCTTCCTTTTCTTTTCCTTTCTTTTCTTTTTCTCTTATTGTTGAACCAACTTTCTTGCACTGGTTTGTTCCTATTTCAAACAAAGAAAATCATCATAGGCTAAAAACTCGTGTTTTAGTCGTTGTAACAACACTTTAATTACTGCATTTTACAAATGTTTGAGCTTAAATGATTATGAATTATACTAAATTCATGATATATGCCTTGCAGGAAGAGTTTCCAACTTAAGAATTCATTCGGGATGAATTTGAGGCTTTGAAGTCTGAGTAAAAGCTAAATAAATCAAGTTGGAATCAAGTTGAGTAAAATGCACATAACTTTTTGTGCAGTACTCCGTTTGGGCTCCATAATATATTGATGGAAAGCTATTTAAAAGGGATACAACTTTTATGTTTTGCATTTTACCGAATTTCCATTAGCGCGGGCATTAGCACGCCCGCGCTAGTTTAGCGCGGGTTGAGGCAGAAGGAAACTCCATTAGCGCGGGCACTAGCGCGGCCGCACTAATTCAGTCCGGAAAATCAATTATTAAGGGGTAAAATTGTCAATATGAAAGGTATCCACTCAACTAACATTAATTAAAGCTCCATTATTGAGTTAGATCAGATTTGGAGGGGGATCTAGAGAGAAGAATCCATGGGAGACTCTTGAAGCTAAGGAGGAGAAGGAAGAATACTACCTTGAAGCAAGAATTAAAAGAGTTTTCTTCAACCCTTCTTTAAGTTGTTTGTTTATATTATGTTTAAGCTTATTATTGTTGAGATTTGTATGAACATGAGTGGCTAAAACATCTATTATTCTGGGGTTGTGATGTAGCCATAAATATTGTGGTTTGAAATTAACTTGATCTTGATTATAATTCATTCGTATATGGTTGTTTCTTTAATTCTATGTTTCATTGCTTAATTGTTTGGCTAGCAGTTAAGTTCTATTTATTATCTATGCTATGATTGGAAAGCCATGTTTAAATTAGATAAGAATTAAAGAGAGCATGATCTTAACCCTCAAGGGGAGCGGATTTGTGGTTAGGATAGGAATATACCTAATCACCTTG
>MU735609.1:27902-65288 GCA_026770625.1 Nicotiana glauca
GTGTGAATTTGGGCAAGTTTTGTTGTTCTCCACCGCCGTGGGCGATTTCCGTCGGCGGAGTTAGGGTGGAGCTGGCGTGGACAGAGAGGGGTAGGGGGTACGATGAGGATAACGTTTGGTCTCTAGGGTTTCTGAAAAGGTTGGACAATTATATTTAATACTCGAGATGGAACCATGGCCGTTGGATGGGAGTGCATAGATGGCCTGAATTTTATTTGGCATTTATAACTCAAAACGACGTAGTATGCTTCCTATACTACATCGTTTAATTGGTCTCAAGGGCATGGACATCTGGACCGGGTAATTTAATTAGGTTGGGCAAAAATGTAACGGGTTTTGGGGCGTTGGGCTCGAAATGTGACCAAAAATTGGCGTTGGCCTGCTCCCTTTCCTTCAATTCTCTTCTTTTTATTGTTTTCTTTCTTTTTCATTTTGTATTTATTTTCATTATTTATATTTTTTCTGATTTTTAATAAATTCCAAATCAACAAATAGAAAAACCAAAACGACTTCTAGAATTATATTACTCAATTTCCAACTACACTAACTCCTAATTTAAATGCAAACTAAGACAAATTACAGGTATAAATGCAAAAGAATTATTGTTGTTGTTTTCTTATGTATAAAGTAATTTAATTAATCCTAAAATATAAAATTAAACCATAAATTCAAGTGTCAAATATATTTTTTTTATATTTTTTCATTAATTAAATGCACACACAAAAAATGTAAACAATTAACACAAAATGTCTCAAAAATCCACAAAATTGCAAAATAATGAAAGAAAATATTTTGTATGAATTTCTGGGAGTAATTCATATAGGGAAAAAATCACGTGCTCACAGTCATCTTGCGAAGGTTTTTCCTACAAAAGGTATTCTTTGCTTATTTGGCACAATAATATGCGTATTTCTCGATGGGGCCTAGCTATATGGATACGGTTCTCTTTGATCGTTTGGCTCGATACATGCTTTTACTGTAGGAACCCCATTTGGTGTGTTACGACTTTCCCGAGCGGCGTGGCTTTCTGGGAGAATACCCCTCATCGTTCAGAGTTGGCTACAAAAGAAATTTTTAGCACTCACTGGGTTTCCCTTAGGTAGCTCGCAGACATTGCCTCGTTAAAAACCTTGCCGATAAAACCCTTCTATTAGGACAAAAACTCAGTGGAAGGAGAAGAGTGCAATGAGTGTGTTTTTAGAGCCTCAAGATCTTCAGGCAGTGTTAGCATTATGACAGCTCTGGTCGGGTGCCTACATAAGGGTTAGTTCTAAATTCAAAACAAAAAGGGAGATGATCGTACCTTGAAGTGAGATATGCTAATGATACCTCGGGATTGATTTGTTACAGTTGCCTGAGGCGAGGACGCGACATGGGTTTTTACTTCATTTTTTCAAGTTTGATCGAGGGTGAGGCCCGATTCTCCCTTTGGTTTATTCGGGGGCGAAGGTACAAACGTTGGTACCATATCATCTATTGCAAACATTTACCTCACCGCGTGTTGTTCCTTGTAGACGGTTTTAATTCGATCCTTGGTTGGGAATTTTATCAACTGTTCAAGGGTGGATGGCACTACTCCCATGCAGTGTATCCACAACCACCCGAATAAGGCGTTATACCTCATATCCCCTTTGATGGCATGGAATATAGTGTCTTGGGTTGTGCCGACCACAATAATTGGAAGGATGATTTCACCTTTAGTCGTTTGGCTTGCCATGTTGAATCCATTGAGAACCCGAGTGGTGGGCACGATATGGTTGAGCAACCCAAGCTGCTCTATTACCCTCGACCTGACAATATTGGTCGTGCTACCTAGATCCACGAGTACATGTTGTATTTGAAAAGAATTTACAAGGAAGGAAATTACCAGTGCGTCATTATGGGGTATAGACAGGGTCCCAAGGTCCTCTTCATTGAATGTTAGGGCATCTTCGGGGATATATCCCCGATCCACTTTTCTCTGGTGATAGGTATTTTTGTTCTTCTCATTAAGGGTTACTGCGGGGTATCAACGCGCCCCATGATCTTGTGGATGACATGTTGCGACTTGTCTGCCTCGTTCTTCTTGGTTGCCTCCCTTTCTCGGAACTAGTTATTGGCTCGATCGCTACTGAATTCCAGGAGATGTCCTTTTCTTAAGTATCCTAGCTACGTCTTCTCATTGCTGATGACAATCATCGGTCCTGTGGATGTGCGTGTTGAGAAACTCGCGTACTAAGTTGTAATTCCTCTGTGAAGGATCTAACTGTATAGGTTTTGTCCATTTGGCGTCTCTGATCTTACTGATGGTGAATACGATTTCTAACACATCGACATTGAAGTTGTATTCTGATAGTTGGGGCACATCTATTGGTACTATGTTTCGATGTAACCTAGTTCTATTGATGAGCCCTCGGGGGTCCTATCCTAGATCCACCCTCCAATCATTATGAGGTAGGTTTCTCCTCATGGCGCTCCTCCTATCCTCGAGGTATAGCTGATACCTTTCTTTGTTTAGTTTTAGTTCCTTTGCCTGGAGCCTGCTTGGTTATATTGAGCCTAAAGGGGCTCCAAACTGGTCATCCTCGGCTCTGATCTTCGACTGGTACCGGTTGTAGACTTACGACCAAGTTATCGTCGGATACTCGATTAGGTTCTGTTTCAACTATTTTGAAGCCATCAAGCTTCGTTATTTCATACCTTGGGTAAAGTCCTACACCGCCTAGTCATCAGAAACTAGCGGTAGCTCCATCCGTTCCATCTGAAAGCGAGACACAAACTCTCGCAGCATCTCCTTCTCTCTTTGCTTGATTTCAAAAATATCGTATTTGTTCGTCACCAATTTGATTGCACCGGCATGTTCCTTTACGAAGGAGTCTACTAGCATGACGAATGAATATATGGAATTAGGAACCAAGTTGTGATACCACATCATGTCTCCCTTCGAGAGTGTTTCCCAAAATTTTTCAACAATACGAACTCGATCTTGTCATTCTTTATATCGTTGCCCTTTACCGCGCAGGTGTAGGTAGTAACTTGTTCATTAGGGTCAATGGTCCCATTGTACATAGGGAGTTCCGGCATGCTTAACTTCTTTGGAATAGGTTTCGGGTCCGCTTCCTTGGGGAATGGCCTTTGTATGAATTTCTTCGAATCCAAGCCCTTGAGGACCGGGGGCGCACCCGGGATCTAGTCCACCCTAGAGTTATAGGTCTTGACCTTTTTGTCATTGGCTGCTATTATTTTCTTGCATGACTCGATCCTTTAGGTGAGGTCCTCCAACAATTTCACAATGGCAGGATCGGCTACCGATCTATTGTTGCTCGATCTCTCGGATACCTATTCGATTGGGGGGGGGTGTTTTCGGAGCTGCTGTGCTGGGAGTCTTTGGATGGATTTGTATCTGAGTGATGGCCAACTGTTGTGCCTGCAACATTTCAAAAATAACGTGAAGACCAACTTCTTGTTCTTCCCGGGCCAGGGTCTTTTGGGCTTCCTGTTGGTCGTCACGCCTTATGCTCTTGTCGGTGTGTGAGGCTTCATTGACCTAATGTGCGTCTTGTGAATCTGTGTTGGTTAAAATCGGTCCTGGCGCAATATCGGTATTTTGTAGCGACACGCCAATAGCCGGAGCAGCCACACCATTTTCCTCTTCATTTTCGAGGTTTTCATTCTCAACTCTATTTACCAAGCCAGACATTTTGACCTGAAATCAAAGGATATTGGACAAGAAAAGGTGTGTGTCACACCTCCTTTTTCCGAAGCTTTACTATACCCCGGGGAAGGGTATAAAAAAAGAGTTTTTCCACTTAAAGGACAATCGAAATGGGATTCGTTTATTTAAAGATTCAGAGTTGCCACTTGGGAGATTTATGGTGTTCCAAGTCACCGGTTTGAATCCCGAATCGAGGAAAAGGTTTGACTCTGTTTAACAGTCACGAACCATAACCCGGGAGAAGGTGTTAGGCACTCCCGAATTCCGTGGTTCTAGCAAGGTCGCTCAACTGCTATATTTGGCTAAAATATATAATTTTAAAACATGATTAACCTACAGTGTAATTTTAAAGTTATTTACCGCTTTTTGTTAATTATTATTTTTATTTAAGAAAATGAACGTCGTTTAAGAACGTGTTTTTGATCACGTCACATGAAATGCACCCAGATCCTCGACACAATCCTATTCAATGTTTTTGGATTTAGATTTGGGTCGTATGAAATGCACACTCGTATTAGGAAGGTAAAATTATTTAAAGCGCGCCTAAAGCAACTAACGTATTGTTATCTTTTGGGGAGGCCGTGAAATTTGCTAAACGGCCTATCCCGAATTCTAAGTATTTTGGAATTAAACAATTAATGAGGGCCCCGCAATTGTATATTTAATTTGGCGAGGCTCATCTCATTTTCTTTATTAAAAGGCCAAACTAAGGTAATTAAATTTTCTATTTTTTGTTTTGTCTCTAAGGGTCAATTAATCCACGAATATAAATTCGAATTTCGAATTCAAGTCCGGATTCAAACAAAAGGAAAGACCCTTTTAGCTTGAACCCGCTACCTAATTCAAAACTCAATTTTATATTTATGAGTTAATTTTCTATATTCCTAAGTATTTATTTTAAGGTACTACTATATTTGGACCTTTAGTTCTCATTAAAAATTCTACAATGCTATTGGGCCTGAAACTTAGCCCATCTGAATAATACACAATCAAACTACTACATTATTATCAGATTAAAACTATCAATAGCCAACTAATTTCATTATATACAACTAATTGAATTTAGCAATGAAACAACAAATTGAACCAACTAGTTTTGCATTTGCTAGACAAATGTGATTCCAAATTGCTATGATTATACTATTTCCAATTCTAACTAATCTAAACATTCTAAGGCTCCCGTTTTTTATATTATTATTCTTAATTGATTGATTGGTAATAGTCAGTTAACTACTCTGAAATTAATCACTAAAACAAATCACGCATTGGTATTGTTCCATTTGAATTCTAATGGTTATGATAACAAAATAAAACAACAGAACTAATACATTTGAATTAACAAGCTTCAGAATCGCACTGGTTAGACACAACTTATTGATAGAAAACAAACTACTGTTAAGTGCTTCAACTCATTTCTAGATGAATTGTAAATGGATTTACAAAGGAGACAATCAACAGGAGCCTAATGAATTGCTCTATCAACTTAATAGGAGACAAAAATGCATGTAAGTCTAGTGAATAATAATATAAACATTTCGTTTACTAATATTTATGGAATATCAAACGAAAAATCAATCAAGTAACTATAATCAAACAGCAGGAGCTTGCTCACGTGTATATCTGAATAACAACTTCATTTTAATTCCATTTCACAGCTACATTGAAGCGAATTCAGAAATGAATACATGGAAATTTGAAATACAAAGGAGAAGAGAGGATCAGCAATAATCCTAAACAGGATCACTTTAAACAGCAGCAACAATAACCACAGTAGATAACAGCATGTGCAGAAATGATTTTTCAACCAAAAAAATCAAAGTTAAACCACTCAATACCACTTCAACAATATGTATTGACCCCAAAATTCAACCAAGGAACACTCTGAACTCACTCGAACAGATTTAAATAAGTTCTGATCCTCAAACACTAGAATTATGACTAAGGAAGTTGAAATTGAATTGAAAATTTGATGCAACAGTAATTCTAGTTTTTCTACTGATTATTTTTGGATTTTTTAAGGCTTAAATTTCAAAATGGGATATGAAATTGAAAAGGAATTGAGGAGGGAAAAATGTAGAGGTTCTCCAAAAACTTCTCAAACAAGGCAAATGAATGCCTATTTATAGATAATTCTAGGGTATGACTTCAGATTTTATTTTACTCTTTAATCCCTTTTTATTTCTATTTTTACCCCTTATTTTTAACTTGTTTCACAAGTAAGTGCACTTATTTAACTAAAATCTACACTAAAGCCCAATCTAGAAGATTCTAAACTAATTATAATTCCTATACTGCCCTCACTTCATTCTGAAATTTACTATTTTTAGTTAAACTACCCTTTTCATTGCCCATACTACCCCTGAAAACATCTAAAATTACTACCCAGACCCCAGCAGTCCAATATCCTAATTAAGGGTCAAAACAAATAATAAACTCCTATAATTCTAATTAGGAGAATGAAATTATCTTTACAAGACAAACAAAATTTAAACTACCAAATTGAAATCTAACATATTAGTATTATTACTAAAACTTAATCAAACAACAGAAAATTCTATCACGAAATCAGATCAAAATTAAGATCAAAACTAAATTGATTAATGATGTTGAAGCAAGGAGAATTAACAACTATTATACTTGACCAAATCAAAATTGTGTACTGTTACCACTAGAATTAACCTAAGTACCACATTAACAGTCAGAATTATCATGAATATGTTATTTTTAAGAGGTGTTGGGGACTACTTAAAAGCAAAGAACAGAACCAAAAACTGATTAACAGAAGAACTAAGAAACGCAAGAAAACAATCAATGACTAATCAGACAAACGCATGCATAAACAGAAACAAAATTAAACCAAAGTAAAAGAAAAAGATAAATAAAACTTATCTAGGGTTCTCAGAAAATCTTGAAATAGACCTTCGAATTGCTCCGGTCATATGTGAACCAAACGCTCATGGGGGTTCGATAGGGAAAGACCAAGGGGTCTCACAGTGTTAGTCTGGACTCGATGGGGTTATTTGGACCTTGGCCGGAAAAGATTGAAATCGATATTTGAGCAATTCCGGCTAGATTCAAGACAAGATGGTCATATATTTGGGTTGAGGGAAGTTAGGAGAGTCAATGATGTAAATTTGGAACGATTTGGAATAGTTGACGTTGTGGCAAGAAAATCTTACGACGAAGATTCGAGGATTTCAGGTGAGGTTCAAGGGAAATCAAAGGCGGGAATGGGAAGAGGATGATCTGGGGAGTTCCTGGTGTAAATTTGAGGAGGATTGGTGTAGGTTGTGTTTCCCGCCGACGAGGGTTCCCGCGAGGTCGGCAAGGAGGCGGATGAGAGATATACTGTGAAGATGATTTATTATTTTAGGGTTATGAAAAAAAACACTTTTATTAATTAACTAATATCGCATCTAGACCGTTGGATTAACACTTTGGACGGCTCAGATCCAACGACACCAAACGGCATCGTTTTTCTTAATGAGGAATCAGGCCGGGTTGGGGTTATTTGGGGCCTGGGCTGGATCCGTATTTTTGGGCTCAATATTAAACATAACAGCCCAATTTTACTCAATTTATTCTATTTCTTTTTTTTCTTTTTATTTCTTTTGCTTTGTTTTCAATTTTTGTTATTTTTCATTTTATCATTTTGTAGTGTATTTTTTGAATTTTACAAAGATGCAAAAAATAAAACTTGTAAACTAAACTAATTAATTGCCTAAAATTACTTTTTAAAACTATTTAGTAGCAATTTCCAATTAAAAGAATAAAATGCTAAAGTGAACTATTTTTGTCATTTTCTTCATATCTTATTCTAAAACAAATTAATCCCTAATTAATATTAACACATGAAGTTAAAACCTAAATGCAAATGCGTATTTTTATATTTTATATGCACAAATAAAATGCAGCAATGCACAAACATTGTAAAAATGAAGAAAAATCATTTTGTTTGAATTTTTGGGAACAATTTGCTTAGGGCAAAAATCACGTGCTCACAGCTGTCCCTCTTTGCCCGAAAACACGAAGAGTTTTCGTGCAAAGACAAGTGAGCGGAAATGAGAGATTTTTGCCCATTCGCATATTCCGTGTGAAGCATTTTGAAAGAATTGACCGCACCCTGCTTCAGAGGCTACCTACATATCACGGGCTAAACGGGAATCAGATCAGTGTAGTTCAGGAATGTCTGGTAGCTGGGACTACCAGGAGCTGTGATTTCACTGCAGTTGCTGCTGTTATTGCTCGTTGACCCCCTTATTACACCGTGTCAAGATAAAAAGAAGCTAGCCTAAGCTATGATCTATGAGTTACAAAAAATCCTATCTATGCCTTCAAACTTGGTCTTGTGTTGCCTTGAACTTGTATCTTGTATTTTTCCAATGGAATTCTTGTTGTTGCATTGGTGATGTTTTTCCATTTCTCCTGATGTTGCTTGATTGATATAATTTGAAATATGTGTCCATTCTTCAGGTGGGCTCCTACTTACAATTGCTGGAAAAGTGTTCCCTTGTTCTCCAGGTGGGCTCCTGCTTGCGATTGTTTGAAAAGGTATTCCCTTGTTCTCCAGGCGGGCACCTGATTGTGATTCTTAAAAAAGTATTCCTCTATTCTCCAGGCAGTCTCCTGATTGCGATGCTTAAAAATGTATTCCCTTGTTCTCCAGGTGGGCTCCTGATTGCAATCAAAATAGACAAACAAAGAAAATTTTCTGCCCCAGTATGGTGACTGGGCACGTTATGTTATCAGATATTAAAATTAAAGGCTAAAATTGGGATTGTACTTTCCTTGTTTTCCAGGTGGGTGCCTGCTTGCTGCATTTGAAAAGATATTCCCTTGTTCTTCAGGTGTGCTCCTGCTTGCTGATTTTTGAAAGATATTCCCTTGTTCTTCAGGTGGGCTCCTGCTTGCTGAACTTTGAAAAGATACTCCCTTATTCTTCAGGTGGGCTCCTGCTTGCAAACAACCATACAAAACAAAGAAATTTTCTGCCCCAGTTTGATAACTGGGCGCGTTGTGTTACCGAATATTAAACTTGAAAGATAAGACTTGCATTATACTTCCCTTGTTTTTTTAGGTGGGTGCCTGACTGCTATGCTTGAAATGTATTCCCTTATTCTTCAGGTGGGCTCCTGCTTGTTGCATTAAAAGTATTCCCTTGTTCTTCAGGTGGGCTTATGCTTGCTACCTTGGAAAGTATTCCCTTGTTATCCAGGTGGGCTCCTGCTTGCAACAACCATACACGACAAAGAAATTTCTGCCCCTATTTTGATCAAAGAAAGATTTGTTAATATAAAATAGTGGTTAGCTGCTGGCATTCTTGTTGGCCATGCTCCCGCTTCCTACTCTGCTCTGACTCGCTTCCTTGGACTTGCTTTTGAAATGCCACAACTTCCCGGCTGACATTCAACCCTCTGATCTTGACGACCCAAATGTTTTACCTCATGTTACTGTTTTGTGTTTTTAGTCCCTTTCTTGTGAAACTTTGATTCTCCCTCCAATTATGTGATTACCCCACTGATGGGATTTTCATTGGTCCTTCATGTTTTACTTTCTTTTGATATGTCCCGATCTCGTTGTGCCATACAACTGGGAAGCTGATAGTTAGCTTTGACATCCTTCTTTTGTTTTTGAATAGAACTGACACTGAAACGTCTTATAGACAGAATTCAAGAGAATGAAATGCAATGACCTCGAAGGTTTTGAATATAAAAAGACTCCAAAAACGAATGAGTTGTAATGAAGAGAAAAGGATAGACCTTATCTGAGTGGAATGGCTAACTCCATTGACCATGCCATGCATTTTGGATTAACCAGCCTAGTATGTCCAACCAATCAACTATCAATTGCTACATTTGATGTTCCATACTTCCACAATCCGATTTTTGCCAAAACCCAAACCTCGCTTGTTTTGCCATGTTTCAAACACTTTTCAACCACATACTTCCTTCATTTGTCCAATCTGAAAACTCACTTTCGCCTTACGGTGCCCGTTAGGGTTTTCACCAATAAGACTCTCTCATATTTAATATCTCTCAAACTCACTTCGCCTTACGGTGCCCATGAGGGGTTTCACCAATAATACTCTCTCATTTTCATTTCTCTCAACTCACATCGCCTTATGGTGCCCGCGAGGGTTTTCACCAATAAGACTCTCTCCTTTCATCATTTTCCTTCTTGTACCAGAGTGTTGTCCCCAACATGAGTCACCTTACCTACTTGTATTGACATTTCTTAAAATTGTTCAGAAGGTCTTTATTTGGACCGTAATGTGGCTTTTGGATAGGTTTTAGAAAGAAGGATATAAAGGCTCAAAATAATTCAAGCGTGGGTTCAAAATTACAACTTTCAAAATCATATTTCTCGCAACAACCATAACTTTTGCCCAAGTTTACTTTTTTGGGGATTCTTGAATTTTTCTTTTGTTGTGATTGAACCTCAGTGAGGCTGCCTACGTACCCTTTTGGGATCAAGTCAAACGTAGTTCAGGCCATAAAATCACTTCATTGTTGCGATATTTCTTTTATTCCATTCTTCTTTTCTTTTCATTTCTTTTCTTTCTTTTCTTTTCTTTCTTTTCTTCTTTTTCTTTTTCTTTTCTTTTCTTTTTTTTTCTTTCTCTTTTATTTTCTTTCTTTTCTTTTCTTTTTCCACTGTGTTTCTCCTGTTTCTCCACTTAATTTCCTTGCTCGGGTTCTTAAATTTTGTTGATTCTAAAAGAGTGCTACAAAAGAAAAATATAACAGGGCTAAAAAGGAATAACAAAGGATAATGTGTTTGGATAGCAGAACAAAATGCCTTCGTCATTTCAATATTAAAACATGCCAAATACAATCAGGTACATAAAGATAAAGAAATCATACATAATATCTTTTGACTGCATCAGAGTTGATAGACATTTCTACACATTTTCCTTCCATATCTGTTAGATACAATGCACCATTGGACAACACTCGTGTTACAACAAACGGCCCATGCCAGTTAGGAGTGAACATTCCTTTTGCTTCATACTAGTGATGTAAGATACGCCTTAACACCAATTTCCCTACTTCGAACTTCCGCGGACGCACTTTTTTGTTATAGGCTCTTGACATTCTCTATTGGTATAACTATCTGTGACATACTGCTGCCAATCTCTTTTCATCAATCAAGTTCAATTGTTCCAAACGAGCTTTGACCCATTCATCATCATCAATTTCTGCTTTAGCAATAATCCGAAGGGATGGTATTTCAACTTATACAGGTATTACTGCCTCCGTACCGTACACCAATGAATAAGGAGTTGCTCCTACTGAAGTGCGAACAGTAGTGCGATAACCTAACAGAGCAAAAGGTAACTTCTCATGCCATTGCCTGGATCTTTCCGCCATTTTCCGAAGTACTTTCTTGATGTTCTTATTAGCTGCCTCAACTGCTCCATTCTCCTTAGGATGATATGGGATAGAATTGCGCCTTAGGACGATATGGGGTAGAATTGCAGTGCACGATCTTAAATTTCTTACATGTCTCCGCCATCAGATGACTATTGAGATTGGTACCATTATCTGTGATAATCACCTTTGGAATTCCGAATCGACAAATGATGTTTGAATGCACAAAATCGACCACCGCCTTCTTGGTCACTGATTTGAAAGTTTTTGCTTCAACCCACTTAGTGAAATAGTCAATGGCTACCGGAATAAACCTGTGCCAATTTGATGCTGCTAGCTCGATTGGCCCAATGACATCCATTCCCCAAGCAACGAAGGGCCATGGTGCCGACATTGTATGCAATTGAGGTGGTGGAGAATGAATCATATCTCCATGTACTTGGCATTGATGACACTTGGGCACAAAACTGATACAATCCCGTTCCATAGTAAGTCAGTAGTAACCTGCTCGGAGAATCTTCTTTGCCAACACATACCCACTCATATGAGGTCCACAAACTCCCGCATGTACCTCGATCATGATAGTTGTAGCCTTTTTAGCATCCATACATCTCAATAAACCAAGATCTAGAGTTCTTTTGTACAAAACTCCTCCACTGAAGAAAAATCCGCTTGCCAAGCGTCTAATCGCTCTCTTTTGATCCCCTGTGGCTTGTGCCGGATATACTCCCATTCTGAGGTATTCTTCAATATCATGAAACCATGGTTCACCATCAAGCTCTTCTTCCACCATATTACAATAGGCATGCTGATCTCGGACCTGAATCTGCAACGGGTCCACATAAGCCTTATCTGGATGATGCAACATTGACGCCAAAGTGGCCAACGCATCAGCAACTTCATTATGAATCCTTGGAATGTGCATGAAATCTATTGACTGAAATCGCTGACAAAGTTCATACAAACATTGCCGGTATGGTATGAGCTTTAAGTCTCGTGTCTCCCATTCTCCCTAAATCTAGTGCACCAGAAGATCCGAGTCGCCCATGACCAAGGTCTCCTGGACACCCATATCTATAGCCAATCTCAAACCCAAAATACATGCCTCGTACTCGGCCATGTTATTGGTGCAGTAGAAATGAAGTTGAGCTATAACAGGGTAGTGTTGCCCTATGTCAGAAATAAGTACCGCTCCTATCCCAACGCCTTTGTTATTGGCAGCCCCATAAAAGAACAACTTCCACCTAGGTTTTTCATATTGTTCTGATTCCTCGATATACATTGTCTTCTCATCAGGAAAGTATGTTTTCAAAGGTTCATATTCATCATCAACTGGATTCTCCGCTAGGTTATCAGCCACTGCTTGTGCTTTCATCGCAGTACGGGTCACGTATATAATATCAAATTCCGTAAGCAGGATTTGCCACTTTGCGAGCCTCCCTGTGGGNAGTGGGCATGGGCTTCTGCAAAATGTATTTCAATGGATCCAACCGCGAGATAAGATAAGTGGTACATGCTGACAAGTAATGTTTCAATTTATGCGCAACCCAGGTCAATGCACAACACGTCCTCTCAAGCTGAGTGTATTTTACCTCGTAAGATGTGAACTTTTTACTGAGGTAGTAAATTGCCTGCTCTTTCTTTCCCGTAACATTATGCTGCCCCAGTACATAGCCAAAAGAATTATCCAACATTGTCAGATAAAGGATCAAGGGTCTTCCTGGCTCTGGTGGAACTAATACAGGTGTACTGGCCAAATACTCCTTAATTTTGTCAAATACTACCTGATATTCATCCGTCCAATTGACCGCAACATCTTTCTTTAGCAGCTTGAAGATAGGCTCGCAAGTCGTTGTAAGCTGAGGAATGAACCTGCTAATATAATTCAACCTGCCGAGCAAACTCATCACTTTTTTCTTACTCTTTGGCGGTGGTAACTCCTGAATGGCTTTGATTTTGGATGGGTCTAATTCAATACCTCGTCGACTTACCACAAACCCCAACAACTTCCCTGACGGAACTCCAAACGTACACACTGCTGGATTAAGTTTGAGATTGTACCTGCGAAGCCTCTGGAAAAACTTCCTCAGGTCTTTGACATGATCAAACTGCTTTCTTGACTTTATAATCACATCATCCACATAAATTTTAATTTCCTGATGCATCATATCCATGAAACATGGTGGTCATCGCCTTCATGTATGTTGCCCCTGCTTTCTTCAACCCAAACGGCATGACCCTATAACAATAAGTTCCCCAAGGCGTAATGAATGCCGTCTTTTCTGCGTCTTCCTCATCCATCAAAATCTGGTGATAGCCCGCATAACAATCCATGAAAGTACCAATCTCGTGTTTGGCACAATTGTCAATCAATATATGGATGTTTGGCAGTGGGAAGTTGTCTTTTGGACTCGCCTTATTGAGATCACGGTGATCAACACACACTTTGGTCTTTCCATCTTTCTTTGGCACAGGTACAACATTGGCTAACCAGGTGGGATATCGGGTAACCTGGATGACCTTTGCCTCAAACTTCTTGTTAACTTCTTCTTTAATTTTCACACTGATATCTGTTTTAAATTTCCTCAGCTTTTTCTTGACAGGAGGGCATTCCGAATAAGTGGGAAACTTGTGGACCACCAGATCGGTACTTAAACCCGGTATATCATCGTATGACCATGCAAAAATATATTTGTATTCAAACAACAACTTGATTATCTCTTCCCTGAGCGGGGCTTCCAAATGGACACTTATTTTTGTTTCCCGAACATTTTCCTGATCCCCTAAATTGATTGCCTCAGTGTCATTCAAGTTAGGTTTGGGTTTTTCCTCAAATTGACTTAACTCTTTACTGATTTCTTCCAAGACTTCCTTGTCATCATATTTCACCTCATCATCACACTCAATTTCTTGTATTACTATTTCACATTGGTTATCAAGACTAGGCCGAGAACTCCTCATGCATGACACATCATTGAAACCAGCATAAAAGGGACTATACAGGAGAGAAAAAAGGAAGACAAAATAAAGGCTGTCAGGAATGAAGAGAGAATGAAATTGCATTTCATTAAAATTGTAAAATAACAAGGTTTAACTCATCCAAATAGACGGAACATAGAAATCCAAATTACAACCTTGGAAATAATCCAGATTTAATACTCAAAAGAAAATCAAAAACTGACTACCACGACTCCTTCCGAGTTGGAAGAGGAGTAGCTTCCTAGTTATTAAGCTTGGCCTGAGACCCCACGAACTGCACATCAATTTTACGCGGACCTTCGCCTGCTTCGATCACACTCACTTCATCGAACAACCTTTCGAACCTTTCGATTATCTCT
Source organism: Nicotiana glauca (assembly GCA_026770625.1). Taxonomy (NCBI): domain Eukaryota; kingdom Viridiplantae; phylum Streptophyta; class Magnoliopsida; order Solanales; family Solanaceae; genus Nicotiana; species Nicotiana glauca. The sequence continues at coordinate 42,305 of MU735609.1, forward strand.
TTGTCGGGTTCTATCACCACGGAATTGGGCATTGCTGTTGCTGGGCGCCTTTTAGTACCAGACCGGACAAAAGAACGGGAAAGGCGAGGGATAGGTTTTGGAAGGGTCCACACTCTCTTCTTCATCTTTTTGGCTCTCCTTATGTCAGCAGCAGTGGATTTGATACCTAACCCGAAAGTGTCCAAATTTCCAGGAAGAGACACTGGCTGTATGACCCCCTGTAGTGAAGCTCCCAAACCCTTTTCGGGTAAAAATCCATTCCTTTTCATCTCCGTTGCCACCATGACAGATGCGGTAGCTACCTTGGGCATAGGAACACTCTCCCCTTCTGGTATTTTAGCAACTGGTACTGTGTCCAGGACTCGGTACACCCACAGGCTTTTATGATCTTCAACTTCCTCGAAGGGTGTAATAGCATTACATGAATTGTTCTCCCCATGGACCACAATCTCTTGCCGATCCCATTCAAATTTGACCATTTGATGCAAAGTAGATGGCACTACCTTTGCAGCATGAATCCAGGGCCGTCCCAATAAAAGATTGTAGGAAACAGCAATATCAAACACTTGGAACTCCATAGTGAATTCCATAAGTCCTATTGTTAGCTCCAACATAATATCTCCTACTGTATCCTTCCCTCCGCCATCAAATCCCCGTACACAGATACTATTCTTATGAATTCTTTCATTGTCAACTTTCAACTTGTCTAAGGTAGAGAGAGGGCAAATGTTGGCACTAGACCCATTATCAATTAACACCCGAGTCACCACGGAATCTTCGCACTTCACTGTGAGGTAAAGGGCTCTATTATGTTCAGTTCCTTCCAACAACAATTCATCATCGGTGAATGTTACCCTGTTAACCTCAAAAATTTTGTTTGGAATCGTCTCAAGATGATTCACAGTAATTTTGTCTGGCACATGTGCTTCATTTAGAATCTTCATCAGTGCCTGGCGGTGTTCATCCGAATGGATTAATAAAGACAATAACGAGATTTGCGCCGGGGTTTTTCTTAATTGTTCCACGATTGAGTAGTCTTGTGCTTTCATCTTTTTCAAAAATTCTTCATCTTCCTCCTCAGTAATAGCTCTTTTAACTGGTGCCAGATTGTCTCTAGCTGCTTTAACTTTCCTCAATTCTTCAGGGGCAAAGCACCTCCCTGATCTAGTCAACCTATGTGTTTCGCATACTTCTTCTTTAATTTCTTTTCCTCTGTACATAATACTCACCCGGTCATAATTCCACGGAACAACCTTTTCACTAACCACAGGCAACTGAATTGCCGATTTGATGATAATCGGTTCTTTACAAGCGCCTTTTACAACCAACACAGGCTTAACAACTGCTCCTGGTATTGTCACTTTAACAGGTTCTGGTTTCACTATCATCACTGGTTCACTGACTGTCTGTTCTACTACGACCAATGCCTTTCCATCAATCAATTTCTCATTTGCTTTATTCTCACTTGCCTTAATCATCATCACAGCTTGCGATGGCTTCTTGTATTCTCCCCTATGTACTAACTCAACCATGTGAGTCTCATGATGAGTCGTTAATGGATTCTTCGTGATATTGGGAGTTTCTGGAGCTTGTACTTCAATTCTCCTGGTATAAATAAGTTCCTAAATGGCAGTTTTCAGATGCCAACATTTCTCCGTATCATGTCCTGGTGCTCCTGAGCAATATTCACAATTGACTGAATGGTCTAAGTTCCTCGAGGGAGGGTTTGGTATTTTTGGTTCAATGGGGTTTAACATTCCAAGCTGCCTCAACCAGTGGAATAGGCTGGTATAAGATTCTCCTAACGGAGTGAAAGTCTTCTTCTTTTGCAGTCTGTCATTCTTAGCAGCAAGGTTTGGTTGGAAACCGGTTCCATCGGGATTTCTTTAGGTTCTGGGAGATGGGTATGCATTTTGGGTATGATAGGTATTTTGGGGAGTGGGTGCACACTAGGGTGGCTGATGTTGATGATAATTTTGGGTGTGGTGAACTAGAAGTGAGGAACGAGGGGTGGATATTAGTATTGTGGTGGTCCATATGGTGTATGTGGGTAGGGTTGGTGATGTGGACGGGGTTGGTGATAATATGGGGAAGGACCCTTGGACCATGCCCTCGACTCCACCACTACAACTTCTTCCTTCTTTTTCTTACCCAATACCCCTCCAGTGTCAGTCTGGATGGCTTCGGTAGTCGCTTTTATTGCGGAGTAACTCATAATCTTGTTGGACTTAAAACCCTCTTCTACCATGCTTCCCACCTTTACAAATTCATTGAAAGTTTTCCCCACCGCTGACACTAGATGCCCGTAATGAGTGGGCTCCAAAGCTGTAGAAAATAATCCACCATCTCACCCTCTTTCATCGGAGGATCGACCCTTGCGGCTTGTTCCCTCCATCGAAATCCATATTCCCTAAAACTTTCTCCAGGTTTCTTTTCAATCGTGGTCAAAGAGAGACGATCAGGGACAATCTCCAAATTATACTGAAAGTGGTTTGCAAATGCTTGGGCTAAGTCATCCCATGTGTACCATCGGGTATGATCTTGCCTTGTATACCATTCTAAAGCCGATCCACTGAGACTTTGGCTGAGATACGCCATTAACAATTCATCTTTTCCTCCAGCACCTCTCATCTTACTACAAAATCCTCTCAAATGAGCTACAGGATCGCCATGTCCATCATAAAGATCAAACTTCGGTAATTTGAAACCCGCAGGCAGTTGGACTTCTTGAAACAAACACAGGTCCTTATAAGCAACACTCACTTGCCCTCTTAGACCTTGCATGTTTCGGAATAACTGTTCCAAACTTTTTACTTTGCATATCATTTCCTCCTGTTCGGGGTTCTTAGGAGGCTTTTCTTCTTCAGCTGAGATATCAATGAGAGGAGTATAAGGGTATGGTTCATGAGGTTTGAAAGTAGGCTCGGGCAGATAATAGTGGTTTTCCTGAGTGTGGAACAAATGTTCACTTGAAGATTTGTGTAACATGGAGGGTGGAGGAGCCACGTACACAGGAGCAACTGGTGGAGGAGGACACGGAGTCTGTTTTGGTGGTGGAGGTGGTGGTATTTGAGAAGTGGTTGCATAGTATGGCTGGTAAGTGGGATAGGCAGGGGAAAAGTTTACGGTGGGAGGATCTTGTGATTGAACTGGTGGTGGGACATAAGCTGGATTGGCAGGATAAACTGGCAGGGGATGTCCTTTTGCCCAAGCTTGGTACATCTCGTCCATTTGTTGTTTCAGCTTGTACATTTCTTCTTTCATAGCATTGACATCCACTATTTCTTCCTCCCTGGCTGGGTCAACAATAGTTTCTTCGATCTCTTGGCTAACAATTTTTGACATATCTTTGGAGCGGGTATTATATGGATGAGTTTCCATAATGCCAGCTAGCTAAAACACCTGTCTGGACTTATCAACAACAATATCGTTATTAGTGGTTAGGGCATTAACAGACAAAGGACTACATATTTGAAGCGTGTATGCACCTAGGCAATTATCGGTTTCTAATATGAATTTTCTCGGCCACATGCGTCATCCCGGCTTTATTTATTCTCAACTATAACCTTTCTTTTATTTTTGCCTTTTCTTTGCTTTCTCCTGGCTCTTTTATTGCGGATCTTCCTTCTCCCTTTTTTTTTCTTTTCTTTCTTTTGCTTCCCGCTCTTTTTTTTTTTATTTTGTTTTTCATATTGCTATGATCGGGTCCTATGGAAATTGCCTATGTATCGTGATCTTGCTTGAACCAGATAAATGCAAAAATAACAACTACAATTTTTGGAATTTTTAATTTTATTAATAGCAAGCACATCCATTACAACGACATACTCTAAATGATAAACAAGACTATAGACTATTCTACTTTTAAAATAAAATGCAGACTGACTAAAAATGAAAATACAGACTCAAGTAACTGACACAATGAAATACAAACTCATGAATACGTTAAAGCTCCTGGTGCCCGCGGGACATCGTTCGGTCTTGCCACATGCCTATATGCAAGTTCCCCTTGAAGTCTATCCAGGTAACTCATTATCTGTTTCACAAATATCATTACTGAGGCAAAGAAGTTAGTCTGAGTCATATTCTCGCACATTTGGCATTTTCTGGTGATGTGGTGAGCAATAGATAGGATTCTTTCTCTAATTATGCCTTTTTCCTGCAGTAACCGCCCTATCTGTTCGGCCCTGGCCTCCAGAGCCTGCTGATTTCTCTCCTGAAGTTGTTGTAGATCCATTTCTAATTGTGCTAAAGCTGTATAGCAGTGTTCCCTTTCAACCTTGAACTTTTTTGCTTGTTTGCTCATTTTGTTTTCTGCGGTAATGACCCTTTTCCTCAATCTAGCAACCTCATTGTCTTGTTCCTCTTTCAGCTGTTGAATCATGCGGACTCGTTCCTCTGCGTTTTTAGTCAACTGTCTTCGAACCCCAGCTAGTTCCTTTTCTACTTTGTTGAGGTCAAAACTGTAATCATTTACTTTTTGCCTTAAATTATCTATAAGCTTTGCATCTTTGGCATTCCTAACAGGGTTTTCCGCTGCTATCTTCATTTTTTGGATTTGGGATCACAAGGCTTCATTTTCTGTGGCCAATTCCTTTTTCTCACCCTCATCAGCCGCAACTTGCACACTGTTTTCAAACTTAAGATTTTGGACTTGCTTTTCCAGCACGCTTATTTTTGCTCTATACTCATTTTCATTGGCTAACAAAGCCCACTGCTCTTGTGATGACTCAGCAAATTCTTGGAGATGAGGCCTTTTGGCCGGCCTTCCGAATGCAACATCCCTTCTATACCAAGCCTGATAGTCGGATGATACCTCTCCTTTAGCTCGATCCCGAACACAAGTATTTGCTGCCAAATATTGAGATTCGCTGTAGACCAGACGGACCATCGCTTCAGGGAATTGTCCATCGGGGACAATCTCAATTACTTGCAAACTAAGATCACCGTCCTTGGGTACTATCTGGCATCTCACAAGCTGTCTCAAAACTCAATATGGGACGTAATACTGAATGCTTCTTGGCCCCATCAAAAGGAAATGTGGTCGGGCTGCCGGCATATATACGATTTCATCAATGGGCAACCATCCAAGCGTCCACTCGATTTGGCTAGCAGTGAGGGACCGAAAATATGTTGTCCAACCTGTCAATCCTTCTGGCAATTTGACCCCTTTAATCCTTGTGTGAAACTCTTCTACAAATGTTTTCTCTGGAAAACCGTAGCTTAAGAATTGAGGACGATGACACAGATGCTCTATCATCTACATTTGTAACAATAGACTGCACCCTTCGAAGAAAGTTTCCCCAGCCTTCCAGGCCGTAAGAGCACGGAAAATGTCGGCTAATATCATAAGTGCAAGAGTACTTTTGGCTTGGGTAATTAACGTGCTGACAACCCCAGCTATCTTTATGTCAATGTTCCCGTCCTTTCTTGGAAACACTAAAAGCCCCAGAAAAACCACCATAAAAGCGAAACGTCGATGCTCTTCCCACTTCTGGCGATTTCCTTTGCTACATATCTTGCTTTCTGGGTTGTTGAACCCCCCGATATGGCCATAGCGTTGATATATGAAATTTAGAGTAGAAAAGCCATTTGCCAGATCTGGGTTATGGACGGTTCTGATTATCTTCAAAGAGTCTAGAAATCTGTGCACAGCTACAACTCTTGGGGCAACCAAATACTTATGCCTTAAAGGGTCTTCATCTTTCCCAATGTAGCTGGCTATTTCCTCTAATGTCGGGGTAAGCTCGAAGTCTGAAAAGTGGAACACGTTATGTGCTGGGTCCCAACATGTAATCAATGCTCTGATAATATCTCCCCGAGGAACAATATCTAGCAAATCGGTGAGCCCTTTCAAATATTTCTTAACTTCATATTGCCCTTCGCTTCCTAAATAATTCCACCACAGACGTAAGTCCAAAGGGATCTTATGCAAAAATGGTTCATTTTGAGTCGTGCTCATCCTGCACATTTATTAAGGTGATTTTAATCATTTATTTATGACCTAAAAGAAAATGATACTATATTATTTATTTTTCAATTCTAATTTCCAAAAATAAAGCCCAGTTTTACCGAAATGGCCTTTCAGCATTCCGAGGAGAAGATTTTAAGACTGTACCCGCAAACCATTTTAAAATGACTCAGGGTGGCTGTTCTTGTTAAAACAGCCTTCCGGCTTCCTTTTGGGGACATTCGGCTTATTTTTCAACAAGAATGGCGTCACCCGACTTATTGGATAAAAATTAAAATTTTGGTATTTTTGGCTATTTTTGCAAAAGGGGTGGTTGGACCCGATGAGGGTTGCCTACGTATCTCACACCCGTTGAGAATCAAACCAGCGTAGTTCGGGCAAATTAACGAATTACTTTAAAACTAGACTTTTTCTTTTTTTTTTCATTTTTATTTTTGGCATTTCATAAGCAAAAAGCAAGACTCTTTTATTTTTCATTTTTATTTATTTTCATTTCATAACAAAACTACTTTCAAAAGCAAGACTCTTTTTCATGGCAAGACAAGCTATTTTCCTTTTCTACTTTTGAAAACAAGACAAAATAACGCCTCTTTTTTTCATTTTTGAAATAAAACAATCTATTTCTCCCAAACTAAAAAAAACTCTTTTTTTATTTCTATTTTTTTCTTTGCTTTTAGTAAAACAAACTATTTAAAAAAAACATTTCCATTTTTTTCATTTTTTTTTCGAAATTTCGACAGAGTTTCGAAAGCATTTGGGCATCAGTTTTCCCAAAACTAAACAATTAATTCTTTATACTGCTATTTCTCTCTTTTTCTCTTTTTCTCAATTTCACAAAATTTTCAATATCGAAAACCGGTCAGCATACGTGCTCGAGACAAATAAATGCAGCACGTAAAATGCATCATGATGGTCGTTTCATATCCGGTTACCTGTCCTAGACGGACCCAACCCCTGTGTTGAGTCCCCTAAGTCATATATATGTGATGCAAATAAGATCTCCTACTAGTGATCCGGCATGAAGTCAAGTTATTCTTGGTTCAAAACCTGGGTATGTGTTCTAGACTGTGTACCCGAGCGGACAACTCAAGTCGAGGAGGGGGCTACATACCGGGAACCAAAAGGCCATCCGGCTTAGTAACTTGTTCGGCCTCATTCTTATTTCAAGGTATTGACACTAACAGAATAGGGATTCTCAACCAGTAAGCACATCCCCGGAGGTGAGAAGAGAAGAGTTTCGACACAGTTTATATACAGTTCAGATAATATCAAAGCGGTAAACATTTAGCACATTAAGCATGAAACATGTAGGAAAATCAGATATAACCAAATACAACAATTTATCTAAGCTCGAATTCTAAACCCTGAACCAAATATTCTGAGTTCTTATCCCCAGCAGAGTCGCCAAAGCTGTCACACCTCCTTTTTCCGAAGTTTTACTACTCCCCGGGGAAGGGTATAAAAAAAGAGTGTTTTTACACTTAAAGGACAATCAAAATGAGATTGGTTTATTTAAAGATTCAGAGTCGCCACTTGGGAGATTTATGGTGTCCCAAGTCACCGGTTTGAATCCCGAATCGAGAAAAATGTTTGACTCTGTTTAACAGTCGCGAACTAGAAACCTGAGTAAGGAATTCTGTTAACCCGAGAGAAGGTGTTAGGCACTCCCGAATTCCGTGGTTCTAGCACGGTCGCTCAACTGCTATATTTGGCTAAAATATCTGATTTTAATACATGTTAAACCTACAGTACAATTTTAAAGTTATTTATCGCTTTTTGTCAATTATTATTTTTTTCTAAGAAAATGAACGTCGTTTAAGAACATGTTTTCGGATCACGTCACATGAAATGCACCCGGATCCTCAACACATTCCTATTCAACGTTTTTGGACTTAGATTTAGGTCGCATAAATGCACACCCGTATTAGGAAGGTAAAATAATTTAAAGCGCGCCTAAAGCAACTAACGTATTGTTATCTTTTGGGGAGGCCGTGAAATTTGCTAAATGGCCTATCCCGAATTCTAAGTATTTTGGAATTAAATAATTAATGAGGGCCCCGCAATTGTATATTTAATTTGGCAAGGCTCGTCTCTTTTTCTTTATTAATAGGCCAAACTAAGGTAACTAAATTTTCTATTTTTTGTTTTGTCTCTAAGGGTCAATTAATCCACGAATATAAATTTGAATTTCGAATTTAAGTTCGGATTCAAACAAAAGGAAAGACCCTTTTAGCTTGAACCCGCTACCTAATTCAAAACTCAATTTTATATTTATGAGTTATTTTCCAATATTCCTAAGCATTTATTTTTAAGGTACTACTATATTTGGACCTTTAGTTCTTATTCAAAATTCTGCAATGTTATTGGGCCACAAACTTAGCCCAGCTGAATAATACACAATCTAACTGCTACATTATTATCAGATTAAAACTATCAATAGCCAACTAATTTCATTATATACAACTAGTTGAATTTAGCAATGAAACAACAAATGGAACCAGCCAGTTTTGCATTTGCTAGATAGATGTGATTCCAAATTGCTGTGATTATACTATTTCCAATTCTAACTAATATAAACATTCTGAGGCTCCCATTTTTTATATTATTATTCTTAATTGATTGATTGGTAATAGTCAGTTAACTACTCTGAAATTAATCACTAAAACAAATCACGCATTGGTATTATTCCATTTGAATTCTAATGGTTATGATAACAAAATAAAATAACAAAACTAATACATTTGAATTAACAAGCTTCAGAATCGCACTGGTTAGACATAGCCTGTTGATAGAAAATAAACTACTTTTAAGTGCTTCAACTCATTTCTAGATGAATTGTAAATGAATTTACAAAATAGACAATCAACAGGAGCCTAATGAATTGCTCTATCAACTTATTAGGAGACAAAAATGCATGTAAATATAGTGAATAATAATATAAACAGGTCATTTACTAATAATTATGTAATATCAAACGAAAAATCAATCAAGTACTATAATCAAACAGCAGGAGCTTGCTCGCGTGTATATCTAAATAACAACTTCATTTTAATTCCATTTCATAGCTACATTGAAGCGAATTCAGAAATGAATACCTGGAAATTTGAAATACAAAGGAGAAGAGAGGATCAACAACAATTCTAAATAGGATCACTTTAAACAGCAGCAGCAATATCCACAGCAGATAACAACAAGTGCAGAAATGATTTTTCAACCAAAAAAATCAAACTTAAACAATTCAAAACCACTTCAACAATATGTATTGACCCCAAAATTCAACCAAGGAACACTCTGAACTCACTCGAACTGATTTAAACAAGTTCTGATCCTCAAACACCAGAATTATGACTAAGGAAGTTGAAATTGAATTGAAAATTTGATGCAATAGTAATTCTAGTTTTTCTACTAATTATTTTTGGATTTTTTTAAGGCTTAAATTTCGAAATGGGATCTTGTAATGACCCGACCGGTCGTTTTGAGTACTAGCGCTCCGTTCAGCAATCGGAGGCCATGAACAGCTTCATTTCAGGCATTATGACTTGTACGCGTGGTCGGAATTGAATTTCGAGAAGTCCAGAGTTGAATTGGGAAGAGAAGTCCCATTTCGGAAGCTTAAAGTTGAAAGAATGAACTAGGATTGAAATTTTGAGTAAACAACCTCGGAATCAGGATCTGAAGGTTCCAGCAGGTTTGTATGATGATTTCGAACTTGGGCATATGCCCGGAGTGGGTTTGGGAGAACCCTGGAGCGTTTTGACGCCTATTGTGGAAGTTAGTATTTTAGAAGAAATTTCATAAGTTTGGTTTGAAGTGCATATTGGTGTTATCAACGTCTGTTTGGAATTCCGAGAATGTGAATAGCTCCGTATAGTGATTCTGGAGTTGGGGCGCGATCGGAAGCGAATTCGGAGGTCCGTAGACCATTTTGAAGCCATTTGGCTAAAGATAGAAAGTTGAAGGTTTTTGGAGAGTTTGAACGGGGGTTGACTTTTTGATATCGGGGTTGGAATCAAATTCCAAAAATTGGAGTAGGTCCGTAATGTCAAATATGACTTGTGTGCAAAATTTGAAATCAATCGGACGTGATTTGATAGGTTTCGGCATCGGAAATAGAAGTTGGAAACTTTAAAGTTCATAAAGCTTGAATTGAGGTGTAATTCGTGATTTTGGTGTTGTTTTATACGATGTGAGGCCTCGAGCAGGTCCGTAATGTGTTTTGGGATTGGTTAGTATGATTGGTTGGGGTCCCGGGGACCTCGGATGGATTCCGAACGGATCAAAAATGGAATTTTTGGAAGGCTGAAGGGTATTGCTTCTGTCATAACTGCATCTGAGGTTCTGGGACCGCAGAAGCGGGACCGCAGATGCGGTCAAAATATCGCAGAGGCGGAAGGGGCCAGGCCCAAGGAAAATCGCAGAAGCGGCCCAGGTATCGCAGAAGCGGTTCCGCTTAAGCGGCCCCCAGACCGCAGAAGCGGTCAGCCTCCCTCAAGCCCAAAACCGCAAAAGTGGTTAGAAAGTCGCAGAAGCGACATCCGCAGAAGCGGAAAGTCCATCGCGGAAGTGAAAATTGCTGAAGGCAGAAAAGTTATTTTAAAGTCGAGATTTGTCTATTTCACTCATTTTCTTTACTTCATTTGGCGATTTTTTGGAGGGTTCAAAGGAGGATCTTCATCAACAATGTTAAGGTAAGTTATTCTCGCCTATTATAAGCTAAATACATTGATTGTGTATGAGATTAAGCATGGAAATTAATGTAAATATTGGGGTTTGCTGGGAAACCTAGAAGATTATAACCTTGGATTTTAGCCATGATTTTGAGTATGGGATTAGGAGAAAAATTATATATTTAAGTTCCTAAGGTCATGGGTAACCTTTATCTTCGAAAAATTTCGGATTCCGGGCACATGGGCCTGAGGGCATTTTGGTTAACTTTTCGTTCGGGGTTAGAAATTGTTGTAAATTGAGTTGTAAGGTATAGTTGAGCATATATTATTGGATTTGTATGTCATTGGCTAGTTTCGGGGCATTGTGCATTGGTTCAAGCCATCGGAAGGATGTAGAATGCCGGTGGCAGGTCTTCGGAGCGAGGTGAGTCTCCTTTCTAATTCTATGAGGGGGAAATTACCCCATAGGTGAGTTAAATTGATTATATGCTCCTAGTAGTGGGGGCTACATGTGCACGAGGTGACGAGAGTCCGTGCGTAGCTACTATTATGCTATTGTCCGAGTAGTTTAGGACCCAAAAGCATGTTATATGTGGTATAAATGTGAAATCATTGATAGCTCAGATTGCTTAAATCAGCTTAAATTAATAATTGGATTTTCTAAAAGACTTAAGCTTTGTTTTTCTCAAATTAATAAAGAGAATTGACCTTTCCTGGATATTTGCTCCACGTTGACTTCCTGACTGTTTATCTGTCTGTGTGTGCTTATTTTGGAACGGGCCGAACGGCTCGGCAGATTAATAGATGCGTCTATAGGCGCGCTGTCGACCCTCGGCAAGTGCACATTTATTTATGTTGGATCGGGTCGTCGCCTCGGTATGATTTGCGCATGCTTATATTGCTGCCTGTATTTATTTAAGCTGTTACATGCATCATTATGGCTCGAGATCATATTGTTAATAATGAAAAGAAACCTTAGGAATTTCCTATGAAGGAATTACGTGTTTACTTGTTTCCTTTATTAGGATAAAAATTCATGTTAGATAATAAATCCACTGTTGATATGTATATTGAGAATAAATACTTGTTAGACCATTAGAGTGTGTCAAAGTTGACCATCTCGTCTCTACCCCTTCGGGATTAGGTGGGACACTCACTGAGTACACGTTGATTACGTACTCATACTACACTTCTGTGCATTTTTGTTGCAGAGGTATATATACACCTCTAGCAGCCTATTGGGCATAGCAGCATGGATGACGCTGGGACTAGGTGAGTTTCATCATTCGAGACGGTCGCAGCTAGAGTAGTCCCATCCTTTGTACTGTATTTGTTTTCCGTCCACTGTATTCTGGATGGATGTTGTGTTGTATTTTATGTCTTTATCAGTAGTTGCTCATGCACTTGTGACACCGGGGTTCTGGGATAGTTTCAGTAAATCGTTGTACTAATTGGTATTATTTAAGTTTGAATTCAAGAAATGATCTTATTTTTATATGAAACAGAAGGAAAAACCTTAGATTTTCAAAAAACATTAAAAGAGAAAATTAATTGGTAATCTAATTGGCTGGTCTGACAGCGGTGTCCGGCGCCACCACGACCCTTAGTGGATTTTGGGTCGTGACAGATCTGAAATCTAAGTGGCTGGCCTGACTTCTCAAACAAGCATTGAATACCTATTTATAGATAATTCTAGGGTATGGCTTCAGATTTTATTTTACTCTTTAATCCCTTTTTATTTCTATTTTTACCCCCTTATTTTTAACTTGTTTCACAAGTAAGTGCACTTATTTAACTAAAATCTACACTAAAGCCCAATCTAGAAGATTCTAAACCTATTATAATTTCTATACTGCCCTCACTTCATTCTGAAATTTACTATTTTTAGTTAAACTACCCTTTTCATTGCCCATACTACCCCTGAAAACATCTAAAATTACTACCCAAACCCTAGCAGTCCAATGTCCTAATTAAGGGTCAAAACAAATAATGAACTCCTATAATTCTAATTAGGAGAATGAAATTATCTTAACAAGACAAACAAAATTTAAACTACCAAATTGAAATCTAACAAATTATTATTATTATTACTAAAACTTAATCAAACAACAGAAAATTCTATCACAAAATCAGATCAAAATTAAGATCAAAACTAAATTGATTAATGATGCTGAAGCAAGGAGAATTAACAACTATTATACTTGACCAAATCAAAATTGTGTACTGTTACCACTAGAATTAACCTAAGTACCACATTAACAGTCAAAATTATCATGACTATATTATTTTTAAGAGGTGTTGGGGACTACTTAAAAGCAAAGAACATAATAGAAGGCAGATTAATAGAAGAACTAAGAAATGCAAGAAAACAATCAATGACTAATCAGACAAACGCATGCATAAACAGAAACAATATTAAACAAAAATAAAAGAAAAAGATGAAGAAAACTTATCTGGGGTTCTCAGAAAATCTTGAAATAGACCTTCGAATTGCTTCGGTCATATCTGAGCCAAACTCTCATGGGGGTTCGATAGGGAAAGACCAAGGGGTCTCACAGTGTTAGTCTGGACTCGATGGGGTTATTTGGACTTTGGCCGGAAAAGATTTAAATCGATATTTGAGCACTTCCGGCCAGATTCGAGACAAGATGGTCATATATTTGGGTTGAGGGAAGCTAGGAGAGTCAATGGTGTAAGTTTGGAACTATTTGGATTAGTTGACATTGTGGCCGAAAAATCTTCCGACGAAGATTCGAGAATTTCCGGTGAGGTTCAAGGGAAATCAAAGGCGGAATGGGAATAGGATGATCTGGGGAGTTCGTGGTGTGAATTTAAGAAGGATTGGTGTAGGTTGTGTTTCCCGCCAGCGAGGGTTCCGACGAGGAGGCGGAGGAGAGATATACTGTGAAGATGATTTATGATTTTAGGGTTATGAAAAAAAACACTTTTATTAATTAACTAATATCGCATCTAGACCGTTGGATTAACACTTTGGACGGCTCAGATCCAAGGACTCCAAACGGCGTCGTTTTTCTTAATGAGGAATCAAGCCGGGTTGGGGTTATTTGGTGCCTAGGCTAGATCCGTGTTTTTGTGCTCAATATTAAACATAACAGCCCAATTTTACTCAATTTATTCTATTTCTTTGTTTTTCTTTTTATTTCTTTTTCTTTGTTTTCAATTTTTGTTATTTTCCATTTTATCATTTTGTATTGTATTTTTTGAATTTTATAAAGATGCAAAAAATAAAACTTTTAAACTAAACTAATTAATGGCCTAAAATTACTTTTTAAAACTATTTAGTAGCAATTTTTAATTAAAACAATAAAATGCTAAAGTGAACTATTTTTTGTTATTTTCTTCATATCTTATTCTAAAACAAATTAATCCATAATTAATATTAACACATGAAGTTAAAACCTAAATGCAAATGCGTATTTTTATATTTTATATGGACAAATAAAATGCAACAATGCACAAACATTGTAAAAATGAAGAAAAATCATTTTGTTTGAATTTTTTGGAACAATTTGTTTAGGGAAAAAATCACGTGCTCACTGTGTGAAAGATAACGTTCATTTTTGTAATGGAACTGGCAGGAAAATAATACTAATATTTTTAACCCCACGGTCGGCGCCAAACTGTTTACTGTGAAAATGTTAATGATAATTAAATTTGTAAATGGGACTCTAAAAATATGTGATCTATTTTATGCTAGTTGTTAGAGAAATTGATGCTAAAAGTATGAAGTTTTAAGGATGAGATATGAGCTTTAATAGGGCAGTAACCAAACCGAGGGGCTTGCCGCCTGGGCTTTGGAGGGGTCGATCAAGTACTTGTGGTTGATATCCGGCATGAGCCCGAGCTATCGGGGGTAGCCGGAAAATGGATAACAGTTAAAATATAATTAAAGATGGCTCTTTATGTCCAATAACAAGCAACAAATGATGAACAATCATGAAGACAATAAATTCTAAGAGTGGCCTCGAGCTAGGAGCGACCAAGCAAGTTAGAGAGAAGAAAGAGAGAGTGAGATATTAATGCTATTGTGTTGAATCGTGGGATGACCCCTACAGAGTGTTAATGACTCCCCTTTTATAGGAGGGGGGAGTCCAAACTTAGTACAAAATACGTTTGAGTCATAAAGGAAACGGGATGAGACAACTAACTAGCTTCATGGCGCATATCTAGGCCAATGTTTAGGCTGTCTAGGTAGACTTGATCAAATCCGAATGCGCTCTTCGGGGGTTTCCCATGTTTGTCGGAGTTTCGGCCGATGTTATCCTCGGTTGGATATCGACACATATTGAGGGAAGTAACCGGCTCGAGGTCCCAATCCTGCAAGGCGACCTACTGATGCAATCTTGTCAATGAGAAATAAGTCCTCCAATTTCACCATGCACTAATTCTTTTTATTATTTTAAAAGGGTTAATGAGGTAAAAAAAAGTTGTGACAACTTTGGCGACTCTGCTGGGGAATTGTAGGTTTGAGCTGATATTGTGATCTTGATGGCTTTTTAGAATATTCGGTTGAGTTTTTCATGTTTTTTTATTTGCTTTATTGATTTTTATTTTTTTGTGTTGTTTTATTATTTGCTAGTTGTTTATGTGTTTATAATTTTTTTCTCTATGTGTTACTGCTTTATAACTGTCATCATTGGCATAACCTCGAGTCAATTCTTTCTGCAATAAGTCTCGGGGTACGCGTTGTGTACACGAACTCTTTGTTGAGTCACCTTTATTTTAGGAGGGGTGGAGGGCCGTCGGACATATGGAGTGAGTGGAAAGCTTGAGCAGCCAGCATCGACCATACGCTCCTCCGAATAGCCTTGTTAGTGAACCCCAAAATTAGGTCATTCTTATTTTTATTATGTCATTTAGACCTAGCTGGGCTCGGTCCCAGGCACTATTTCCCTTTATAAGAAGCCTATACAAATTATGTCAAAACAGTCCCATGGCCCAAAAAGATATTTAATCAACCATATGTACTACATGTTGAATTTTATAAGGGTAAAGGGGTCATTTGGCGAAACAATGATGGCAGAGGATAAATAAGAAAGAAAAGAGGGTGAAGTATAAAGATGAAGCAAGTATGGACCAGTTATATTTTTCTTTCACAACTTTTTACATAAAAGAAAAAAAATGAAAATGAAATATCCAAACTGATTTTATATTTTCCTTCATTTTAGGAAAAAAAAACAATAGAAAAAGAAAATCCAAAAAAGATTTTATATGTTTTATCTTTTTTCAAAAAAAGAACAAAAATATATTTTCTCCAAATCAGTGATTTTTTTTAAATTCTCTCTCGCATCCAATTTTCCCGAACTACGCATATCTGATTCTTATCTTTCGGGAAGAGATACTTAGGCAGCCCAAATAAGGTCTGGTCTTCCTAGTGAGTATTTGGTTTTTGGCTTCGCTGGTCGTAGCCAAAACTTGCATTGTCTAGCCAATTCTGGACACATTGGCCATTCTTGCAAAATGAGGTCGTTTTCGCAAAAGTGGTTCAGTGACCCATGTCTTAGGTCCTAAGTACACAACAAGGTGTCCTCTTTGTTTAAGGTCCTATCTTGTTCAATCTTCATGCTTAGCCATTTTCTCCACAAAGGCCATTTCTGCAAAGTAGAGTCATTTGTACAAAGTATCCTTAGGGACCTTGATTCCCGTTTTGGGGCTCATGTGGGCCTTTTGAGATATTTTTCTATTTCTTAGTGGTCACCTTTGTTGAATTTTAACTTCTAGCCACATTTAGGCCGCGTTGGTCATTTTGCAAAGATAGCCTCACTCGTGCCTTGTATGACATAATAGGAATATAGTCCCACATAAAGTCGCGACTCACTAACTTATTTGGTTTTATTTCTCTTTCGGGTATGGAGCAGTGTACCAGAACTTGAGCATGAAAGACGCTTATGACCATCCAGTTAGGACCATTGCATTTATTAGTTGCTTGAGGACACTTTTAGTCTATCATTCATGTTGTTTTTTATTTACTAGTCGTGCATAGTAGTATCAAATCTTTTAGGTGGTGTCAGAGTTTGTCATAGTCTAATTGACTTCATCGAGTCTTTTGTTATCGTATTTCCTATTTTATATGAGAAAACAAAAAAAGGTAGAAACGAAAACCCAAAAAGATTATTGTTTTTAGTTTATTTTGTCCATTAATTTTCTAAAACTACGCTTGTTCTGATTCATGTGGAACATGATATGTAGGCAACCTACATAGGATTCGATCGAATCTTTTTTAAAAAAAAGAAGAAGATGAAATTGCGGATGTAAGGAATGCGAGGAAAGTAAAGAGTGACAATTAAAATCAAAAGGGAGGAAGGGAAATGTGAAAACCAAGAAGTACTAGAAAAGAAACAAAAGAGAAGATTGAAATGAACAAAATTTGGATGATGCCAAATGACCTTGTGACCCTCGAAGTCAATCTAGAAGCGTTAGGTGTTGCCAGGGGCATTGCACGTAATGTGATATTTCTATCTCATAAATTCCCTAACGCTAACATATTATTTTTGTTTTGCTCCTCTTTGTTACTTTCCAGTATAAGTGTCGCGCCCCCTTTTTCCTCCGCGAAAATTGGGTTTATGACATTTTGAGGGACAAATCGTTCCTTTTGGGAACTGGATTTTGCATTTGAAGAGTCGCCACCTAAGGAGTTAAAGTGAATTAGGACACCAATAGAAATTCAATTCTAAGTCATTTGAATAACCAGAGATAGGGTAAGCGCTTGAAATTATCCTAAGGGGAAGGTGTTAAGCACCCCTCAGGATCCACTAGTGTGGTTTCCTACCAGACAGTTGTTGTGAATTTGGGGTGCAATTAACATATAAGCAGATAAGGCTCAAATAGGAGGGCATTGTGAGCACGTTTTTTTTTCCCTATATATGAACTATTCCCAAAAATTCCATACAAAAGCTTTTTCCTTATTTTTATAATTTTGTGAATTTTGTGTTAATTGGTTGCATTTTTATCTGTACATGATAATTCATATAAAAATACAAAATATGCATTTTGCATTTAGGATTTAATTTCATATTTTAGTATTAATTTGTGTTAGAACAAAATATAAAGAAAATAACAAAAATAGTTCATTTTATACATTTTAATTGATAATTGTTGAATTTGTCATGAGTTTATTTTTAAATAGATTTAAACAATTTTAGGAATTAATTAGTTTAAATTTGAAATATATTAGGTCTTTAGTTTTTAAAATAAAAAAAATAATAAATACAAAATGAAATACAAAATAAGTAAAAAAAAAAAAGGCTGCCTATTAAAAATCGGAATTTAGGCCATTTTAATTAATTTGGCCCAATCTTTTCCCCAAATCGGACCAAGCCCACACCCTATTAACCCGGCCTGTCCTCCTCAAATTAAAACGACGTCGTTTAGGCAAGCGCAATCTCAGCCCTTCATTTCTTTTGATCCAACGATCCACAGCATCCCTTGGTTAATTATTAAACGGTCGGAATTTTTTATTAAATCAAAAAGACATAACCCCTCCTCCCCGTATCATCCCCCTTCCCTGTAACGCCGATGCCTAACCACCGTGTCTCCACCGTCTTCCACCTTATCGCTGCCGGCCGAAAATCACCGCCGTCGGCGGCCAACGTCCAAATCGCCTGAAAATTACACCATATCTTCCCCACGTTCTTCTCTTTCCGAACCCCAAACCCCCATGGCTCAAATCCCATCCTTTTCCTTCGAATCTCCAAAACTCCGGACGTTGCTTCCGCCGCCTCCAATCGCTCCAAAATTAACACCCTAGATTCCTCTTTTCCTCCTCTCCCCGTATATGGCTTTAGTTTGTCTCAAATCCTAGCCGAACGTGTCGAATCTTCAATCGAAATTCCGGCCAAAACACAAAATTTACCAATGATCCTGAAAATCACACCAAGGCATCTCCACATCCTCACCTCTTCGAATCGCTAAACATTTGCCCTCGAATCACAACCAATCTCCTCGAATTTCAGATCATAGACCGACGGAACCCTAAGAAATTTGGGATTCCTCGAGTTTAACTTCGAGATAATGTGTTTGTATGTTTTTATGGAAGAACACACATTCACATCATTCCGGGGTTGAATCGAAATCCAGGTGGCTTAATTGCAAAATCAGTAAGTTCTTCCAATTTTTCTGATTTAATTAGTTTAATTTTAATTTCCATTTTATTTATTTTGTTTAAGTGTTTAATTGTTAGTGTAGTTGGTTCAAATTGTTAGTTTAAATGGATTTTCTGTTAGTTTAGATTTAGTTTTAATGTGTCTGTTTTATTTTGATAATGATAATTTGTTGGTTTCATTGTGATTTGAATTCTTTAAACTTAGGGTTAATTGGGTTTTTAAAAGTTTGGTTTTGTGTTTTGAATCCGTAATTGCTCTCTAGTTCATCGTTTGTTTTCAAGTAAATATTTCGGTTTAGTTTAGAGTGATTGGATATAGCTGAATGAATTCAATTCTTTGGTTAATCATAGTTAACTTCAACTAGGGTAAAGGATTGGGTAAGGATCAGTAATTTCAGGGGGTTTTAAAGGGTAGTTTAGGCATAGGAAAGGGTAGTTTTATTAAGATTGGTAAATTCAAAACAAAGGCAAGGGTAGTATAGGCATTGTGTAGTTGAAAGAATACCATAGGACTTTCTATAAGGGGGGCTTTCGTGTAAGTTTTTTGCATTTTAACGCAGTAACTTGGATAACAAGACATTAATTTAGGGTCTAATATTGAAAATATGAAATTAAAAAGGAGGAAAATGGGTAAAAACTTCCAGAATCTTCTGCCCCATTCTTCGCCTATAAAAGGCAACCCCATTGCCTTGTTTAACAAGCTTTGAACCTCTGAAAAATTCCCCAAAAAGTTAGAAACCCCCTGAAAATTTCTAAGAAGTTTTTCAGCTCTAAAATTCCCCCCAAAAAACATTTTTCAAGTTTCATAGATCTGAAATTTGAATTTCAAATCCATACTCCTTTAGATCTAAGCTTTTATTCAAAAAAATAACAAAAAAATCAAAATAATATAATAGAAAAATTCAGAAACACTGTTACATTGGGTTCCTTGGATCAATTTCCAGTTTATTTCAGCAATTGTTTCGAATCTCTAGCTAGTTTAATGAGGAAAACAACTTGAAAATCCTTATGTTTGGTTGATTGAAGTCTCCGAGTTTGTTTTGGGTTTGATTTCGACTTTATTTTGGTTAATTCAAGTTCATTGAGTGGTTGTTGGTGCTGTTCATTTCTGGACTGAGTTTGATAACATTCTCATGAGCTGTGATTTTGATTTTTGAGCAGCTGTTGATTCTCTGACTCGTGCTGTTGATTCCTTATTTGTTTTACATTCTATTTTCCAGGTACATATCCTATATCTCTTGGATTTTGGAATGGAATGAAGTGATTCTCGTTTTTCCTGTTGAATTCCCTACATAATTATAATTAACTTCAGCACTTTAGTATATATCAATGTGTAATTGACTAAGGACTATTCATTAGTATCATGACTATCGGCACTATAAATGTTTTTATGAAATAGCGTTGTCATAGTTGGTATGAATGTTGCAAATCCACTTCAGACTTATATGAGTGATACAATACAATATTGGTTAAGGCTTCACAATTATAGTTTAGTTATTATGTCAATTTCAGGTTTGCTTTTAGATTGAGATGTTGCCCGGACTGTTGGAAATTTTATGTCAGATTTACACGTATTGTTAGTAATGCTGATAGCATTTAATTATCTTATTAATATGAAGTTTAAGAAAACAGGTTCAGAATGATTTTACATTTTTCGTCCACTTCTAAATAGCTTATGATAGAATTGAAATGGACTGATAATTGAATCCCAATCCTGTTAATTTCGTCATTTGAATATATCACATGCTTGTAGGAGTTTATTAAATTAGAATCAAATTGATAGTTAATTTTGAAGTTGAAGTTTTCTTTTTGTGTTATTTCAATTAACAAGTCCAGTTGCATGAACCTTGCCTATAATTCTGTTTAGGCTTGTTCATGAGCCCAAGATTGACAGCCTACATTGAGACCATTAAGTCTCTATTTAGACTCTTTGATTCTGATTGGGCCTTTGTAAGGGCCCATGATGGGCTGACATTGTCAAATTGGACTGAATCCAGTTGAATACTTATGCATGGGTCATAAACAATATTAATCAGGCCCATGAGTTTTTGCATCTCCAAATCATGTTATTGGGCCAGACCTTTAAGGCCCCAAATTTCCATAAATCAGAAATTATTAAAATTATATTAAGAATAGGGGATTAATTTACCAATATAAATTTGGGTTTCAAATTAGGTGGCGGGTTTAAATTAAAAGGGTCCTCCCTTTTGTTTGCATTCAGACTTGAATTTATAAATATAAATTAGTTGGCCCATTTAGAGATAAATAATAAATAGAAAAATCGTAGTCACTTTAAGTTGGCCTTTAAATAATAAAATGAGACGAGCCTCGCCAAACAAAAAATGTAGAATTGCGGGGCCCTCATTAAATACCTGATAAAAAAAATATTTAGAACTTGGGGCGTGCCGTTTAGCGAATTTCACGGCCTCCCATAAAGTTAAAAAGACGTTAGCCACTTTAGACGCGTTTTTAATAATCTCACCTTCTTAAATACGGGTGTGCATTTCTTGCAACCCAAATCCAAATTCAAAAACATTGAATAAGAATGTGTCGAGGATCTGGGTGCATTTCATGTGACGTGATCCAAAAACACATTTTTTAAACGACATTCACTTTCGTAAAAAATAGTCAAAAAGCGGTACATCATTCTAAAATTGCACTATAGGTTGGAGCATGTATAAAAACTATATTTTAGCCATTTATAATAATTTAAGTGACCGTGCTAGAACCACGGGATTCGAGGGTTCCTAACACCTTCCCTCGGGTCAACAAAATTCCTTACACAGAATTTCTGGTTCGCATACTTCAATTTGGAAGTCGAGATTTTCCTCGATTTGGGATTTAAAATAAGCCGGTGACTTGAGACACCAAAAGCCAATCCTATCCCAAGTGGCGACTCTAAAAATAAATAAATAATCCAAATTCGAATAATGTCACTTTAAATGGAAAAAATCCCTTATACATTTATCCTTCGGGGTAGGTGTGTAAAAAAATGAGGTGTGACAGCTCTGGCGACTCTGCTGGGGATCGAACCCAGAATTCTGGTTCAAGGTTCAAAGAATTCGAGCTTAGTATAATTATTATATTTGGCTTTATCTAATTTTTCTACATGCTTCCATGCTATATGTGCTAAATGTTTACCACTTTGATATTTGTTGAAATCATATATATAAACTGTCGCGAATCCCTTCCTCTTTCTGAGTCTTCTACATCATGGAGAAGGGTTCACTTACTGTAGCTTCTCTTTTGTTTAGAGTCTTTTCCAAATTTAGAACGAGGTTATAAGTTGCTAAGCCGGCGGAGCTTCTGTATCCCCGGTACGGTGCCTCCTCCTCGGCTCGAGTTGTCCGCTCGGGTAAGCCAAGTCTTGACCAATAAACCTAGGGTTTAAACCTAGAAGAACAAAAACTTATGCCAGATCCCTAGTAGGATGCTTGTTTGTATCATGTGCATTTTACTTAGGGGACTCAACACATGGGTTGGTTCCGTCTAGGACAGGTGACCTAAAATGAAAATGACCATCCTGATGCATGTTACGTGCTACTTGTGCATTTATTTGCTCGGTTTTGCATGTTGATCTGCTTGTATACAATGAATGGAAATTGAGAAAAATAGCAGTGTTAGGACTAAGTGAGAGTGACCATTTGTTTTGAAAAACCCAATGCCCAAATAGTATCGAAATGCTGCTGGATTTTTGAAAAAATAGAAAAAAAAGAGAAAATTTTAGAAAAAAAATAAATATATGTGTATATATATATATAAAGAAAATTATTGTTCAAAAATAGTTTTTATTTTGGCAACTCTGCCCGAACTACGCTGGTTTGATTCTCACCGGATGTGAGATACGTAGGCAACCCTCATCGGGTCCAACCACCCTTTTTAAAAAAAATAGCCAAAAAAATGTCAAAATTTTAATTTTTGTCATAAATAAAGTCGGGTGATGCCATTCTTGTTAAAATAAGCCGAATGTCCTCAAAACTGCGCCGGAAGGCTATTTTTGCAAGAACAGCTACCCTGAGTCATATTTAGATGGTTGCAGGCACAACCTTAAAATCTTCCCCTCAAAAGTGTTGAAAGGCTGTATTCGTAAAACCAAATCCTTGTTTTGATTAAATAAAGAATTTTGCAAAAATAGCTAGTTTGTAAAAAATAAGTCATTAAAATTCCCTTTTTAAATAAACGTGCAGGATGACTTCAAGTAACATCGAGACCTTCTCAGTCCTG
>MU735609.1:65337-95729 GCA_026770625.1 Nicotiana glauca
TGGATGCAAGAACACCTCTGTCACCGCACAGGCTATATGAACTACGGTTTAACCGGGTTGAGTTGTATTGCAGAATTTGGGACCCGGGTGACGGGTATTGAGTTCCCTGAAAGTACTGAGGCCTGGTCATCATGCTTAAGATCCTTGACCGCAGATAAAGTCGAATGGGCTTATGGTTGGCTTCCCGTTACTGAAGTTATATACACATCAGCAGAGGTCCCCTATATTCTTTTGATGGGTATCTGAAGCATACAGCCTTATGCTCCTTACCGGGTTTTGCGACAATTTGGAAGATTCCAAACAGTGCATAATGATGAAGACCCGAGTGAGCAAGTCATTGAGTTGGGCCCGAAGGCTGCATTTCCTGAAGGTAAAATCCAAAAAATATGGAATGAGTGCCGGTTCCTTGAGCCAAAAACCAAAATACAAGACCAAGCTAGAGGCGAGGTAGATCCCAAGTACCTGACATAGTTTGGCAAAACATTTCAAATCCCTGAACAACCGGTTAAAAGACCGCATGTTCAGCATTTTACTGATGGGGTCCAAGTTCAATGGGATTGGCAAGCAAAGGAGAAGGAGTACCGAGCTTAAATAGGACGGTTAGAGCAACAGGTCCGGGACCTCCAATTCGACAAAAGTGTACAGGCTGCAGCTGACGAGGGTGATAAAAAGAAATTAGCTTAGGGGAACGAAGCGCTCAAAGCCCAAATTAAGAAAATGAAAATAGATTCCCGGAATCAAGAAAGAAGTCTATCTGATGAGAGGTTAATCAAAGGGTTAAGGAAACAAATTTCAAACTGCTAAGAAGAAATAGAAAAATCCGAGGGAAATATGGCAAGACTCCGGGCGCAGTGGGCCAAAAGGATTGAAGAAAGAGCCTAGTTTGTGCAGCAAATGAGGAGAAACTACGAGGGGACCATCGCCAAGATGAAGGGAAAAATGAATACTATGGAAGAAAAGACAGCCCAGCGGGATAAAGAATTCCAAGTCGAGATGAAACAGTGCCATAGGTTAATTATAGAAATGGAAAAGGAAATTAAACTGCTACAAGATTTGCACTTCCAGGACACGCAGGTTCTAGAAGCTCGTACACAACAAATAAGCCGACTCCTCCAAGAAAAGGGCTGAATCAGAGAAAGGATCAGAAACATTGCCCATTATATTGTCATAAAGTGTCACGCCAACGAGCGAATGGGTCGTACTGCGCCTTTTGCCTCAGTGATGATATTTGTTCGCCAAGTCATGAATGATTTAGATCAGTTACAAAGGTGTCTCGCACGCATGCCCGCGGCAATGCAGAACGATGCTCTGCGGGCCCCAGGATTTGAAGCATTGATGTACTCTTAGTTAATCGAGTCTGTATTTTTCTTTTGAGTCTATTTTTGTAATTTTCTTTCCAAGAATAGAAAAACAAATAGTCTAGTAGCTTTTGTAACCGCATTTGTTATCAATGGAAAATTGAAAATTCCCAAAAATTATTTTCTTAATGTTGTATTTATTTGCAAGAACTACGCTTGGTCTGATTCATGCGGGGCCATGATATGCAGGCAATCCACATAAGATTCGACTGTAATCTTAAGAAAAAGTGAAAAAAGAGAAACGCGAGGGAAATAAAGGGAAAGAAAAAACAAGAGAGAAAAGAAACACAAAAGAAGAAAATAAGGCATTGAGAGAAAAACACTGGCCAAAGAAAAGAAAAAGCAAAAAATGAAAATAGAGAAGCAGGAAAAGAAAATAAAGGAAAAAAAACAAAAGAGAAAGAAAAGAGAAAAGGAATAAGAAGAAAAGCCGGGATGGCGCATGCAACCGAAGCAAACATGTAGATATCCATTTAACTGTATTGGTGCATCACACTCCAATGTGCAGTTACCTATCTGTTAATTGTTTCATACTAATCGTTTGCTGCTGTCTATTCCAGTTGAGTATTTTAGAAACCGTGGTTGGTTTGTGGTAAACTGGCCTCACATCGATACTTCACCTGATCTAAAGGAAAAACAGAGATGTCATCTGAAATGACCTTGCCTACAGTCCCCATACCTGAAGATAGACCAATCTTTGGTATCCCGACCTCTGAATCCTATACATCTAAAGAAAATCGGATCATGCGCTTGCGCTTTATGGAAATGTGGGATGCTTGGAATAATGGGAAGGATCCCCCAAGCACTATCCCCGGATTCCCGGAGTTGTTCCCTAGATCTGGAGGTGCTACTACTGTCCCTATCAGCCGCCCAAATATTCCTCTTGGGCAACCTACCATGACTGCTAACTTTTTCGGAACACCCTCTGAGGATCATCCCCAAGTGTTCCCATCTGGAATTGCTCCCAACATCTTTACAGCTCCACCATCTTCTGCAACTACCTAACCATCGATACCAAAACATGCTTTTGACCCTTCGATCTTCACATTTCAGAATCCAGTTTTTCAGGTCGACCCTCCTCACTATCCTCAATATGCCTACTCTCGGCCACCATATGAAATCACACCGGGAGAGGACAAAACCCCTAAAGCCCTGGATCAGGATGAAATGACAAAAAAGAATGAGGAGTTTAGAGCATAGTCTGAAAAATATGCAAGGTCTAAGCGGGCAGAAGAGTGTTTCTTACAATGATTTGTGTATGTTCCCTCACGTGCACTTGCATATGGGATTCAAGACGCCAAAGTTCAAAAAGTATGATAGACATGGCGATCCCATTGCTTACCTCAAAAAGTATTGTAATCAATTGCGCGGGGCTAGTGGAAAAGAAGAGTTATTAATGGCTTACTTTGGAGAAAGCTTGGTGGGCATAGCATCGGAATGGTACATGGATCAGGACATATCTCGATGGAATATCTGGGACGACCTAGCCCAAGATTTTGTCCGACAATTTCAGTGCAATATAGAAATTGCGCCAGACAGGAATTCTCTGGCAAACCTAAAGACAAAGCCCTCAGAGAGTTTCCGCGAATATGCAGTCAAATGGTGTAAACAGGTGTCAAGAGTGAAGCCTCCAATGGATAAGGTTGAGATGGTTACTGTCTTCCTACAGGCTTAGGAGGCAGATTATTTTCAAAACATGATGTCCGCTTTGGGTAAGCCTTTTGCAGAGGCAATAAAGATTGGAGAAATGGTAGAGAATGGGCTAAAAACGGGCAGAATCTTGAGCCAGTCAGCCATAAGGGCAACCTCCCAAGCCATCCAAGGCGGATTTGGAGGAATGGCTAAGGGCAAGAAGAAAGAAGAAACAGTGATGCCAACATCGGGTGGAAGAAGGTACCGGGCTCCTAAACCGGTGTTCTCAGAAATAGCCCCTCAGCACTATTACCCTCACACAGATATGACTTATGCTCCTCCACCATATGCTGTAGTGAATGCTCAACCTTTCGGCCGCCCGCAACCACAAGGTAAGCAAAACCGACCTCCATTCCAAAGAAACCAGCCACCTTACCAAAACCAATATAACACTCGATCACCACAAAATAACTTCCTCCCTCGGGAACCACCTAGACAACAAACCTTTACACCAATCGGTGAACCCTACTCCACCTTGTTCCCTAAGTTTGTCCAGATGAATTTACTGCAACCCATACACCCGAACGGGCAAAATCCAGAATCACCATCATATACGTGGGGTGTAAGGTGTGCATACCATTCAAGGGCAGAGGGCCATCATACAAATGACTGCTGGACATTGAAAAAGGTTGTGGAAGATTTGATCGAACAAGTGAAAATAGTGTTGAGGGATGAAGAAGTCCCAAATATTACCAATAACCCTTTGCCTGCTCACAACAACGGGCTGGTAAATGGTATAATTTGTGAAGAGCGAGACTTTAACCCGGCTCTGAAAGCCATAATTGCTATTGCCAATGCCGAAAGGAAACCCAGGATAAATCCAATACAAGGAAAAGAAGAGAAGAAGGATAAAGCTATCAACATTGAGCCTGAAGAGAGAACTTAGACAAAAGAAAAGTCGGTGCCTGCTAAACACGAGATTCTTTATGTGCCGCGAGGTCGTCAAGATAAACCACTACTTGTCAGCACTCCGAGGAAGTGTGAAGTGATTCACGCAAGAGGGGACTCCGATTTGCTTATCCGGCAAGCACAAAGGGAGTGGGAGACTCGAGACATTAAGCTCATCCCGTACCGGCAACACATTGAAGATCTCACTAAACGCTTCAAGTCAATAGAGTTCAGGTACATTCCTCGATGCCAAAATGAACTTGATGACACACGCGCCACTTTAGCTTCAATGCTGCCTTACCCAGACAATGCCCATATTGATCCCCTGGAAATTCAAATCAAAGAAAGGCACGGTTATTGTAATGCGTTTGAGGTGGAACCCAGCATTCAGCCCTAGTATCATGATATCAAAAGATTTCTGAAAACACAAGATTACCCCAAGAAAGCCACTGGGGACCAGAAGAGAACCATTAGACGGCATGCGAGCAGTTTCTTTTTAAGAGGTGATGTTTTGTATAAAAGGACTCCGGACCTCAATTTGCTAAGATGCGTTGATGCCGAAGAAGCCGGAAGAATTATGCATGAGGTGCACGCAGGGGTGTGTGGACCCCATATGAACGGATATGTTTTGGGAAAGAAAATCTTGCGAGCGGGATATTATTGGAAAACCATGGAGAAGGATTGCTTCAGCTTCGTTTTAAAATTTCATCAATGCCAGGTGCATGGTGATTCGATTCATGCACCTCCAATGGAGCTTCATCCGATAACAGCACCTTGGCCATTTGTTGCCTGGGGTATAGACGTCATTGGGCCAATCGAGCCGAAAGCTTCAAATGGGCATAGATTCATATTGGTTGCAATTGATTGCTTCACAAAATGGGTTGAGGCCATCACTCTCAAGGCGGTCACCAAGAAAGCCGTGGTAGATTTTGTACATTTCGATCTTATTTGTCGTTTTGGTATTCCTGCAACTATCATTACCGACAATGCGGCGAACTTGAATAGTCATTTGATTGGAGAGGTATGTGAACAATTCAAGATAACGCACAGAAACTCTTCCCCTTATCGGACAAAAGCCAATGGTGCCGTCGAAGCACCAAATAAAAACATTAAGAAGATTTTGAGAAAGATGATTCAAAACTCCAAGAAATGGCACGAAAAGCTGCCTTTTGCGTTGCTCGGGTATCGCACCATATTGCGTACATCAATCGAAGCCACCCCATAGTTGTTGGTTTATGGAACTGAAGCAGTCATACCTACAGAAGTAGAAATCCCTTCACTTCGTATAATCGTTGAAGTAGAAATCGAGGACAGTGAATGGGTTAAAACCCGGCTAGAGCAGCTGTCACTAATTGATGAAAAACAAATGGCCGCAATGTGCCATGTGCAGTTGTACCAACAAAGAATGGTCCGCGCCTATAACAAGAAAGTACGTCCTAGGAACTTTGAAGTGGGACAGCTCGTGCTCAGACGCATTCTTCCTCATCACCATGAAGCAAATGGAAAGTTTGATCCCAATTGGAAAGGTCCATACATAATCCGAAAGATTTTGCCAAAAGGAGCAGTGTATGTAGGAGAGATTGAAGGAAATGATCCTGAAACAGCAGTCAATGCGGATGCAGTAAAAAGGTACTATGTCTAGACCTCCTAAGGTGATGACTTTTGTGCAATTGAGATAACTAAGGCTTTCCTTTCCGCTATCCCAAACACTATCAATCCTTAGTAAACCCTTTGAGCCGGTTCTTTTTCCTTGATTACCCTCTTTGGAACCCAAAAGTGCAAAAAGAAAAGAAAAAGAAAAAAAAGAAAAAAGAAAAGAAAAGAAAAACAAAACAAAAACAACAAAAAACAAAATTATCTACCTGAACTACGTTTGACTTGATCCCGAAAGGGTACGTAGGCAGCCTCTCCCTGATGTTTAGTCGCACCAAAAAAAAATCCCTATTTCCCCCAAAAATTTAAACTGGGGCAGATGATATAATGGTTCGGCCATGAATTCGCCGAAATGGTTCCAAAGTTGTAGTTCTGCCCAAAATCCTTTTTACCCCAAAGACCTTGTCCAAGTCCTTCCAATCAATTGGCAAAAAAAAAAGGAAGTAAAAAACGTCATTGTTGGAATCGGATACAATTCAAAAGCCGGGATGACGCATGCAACCGAAGCAAACATGTAGATATCCATTTAACTGTATAGGTGCATCACACTCCAATGTGCAGTTACCTATCTGTTACTTGTTTCATACTAACCGTTTGCTGCTGTGTATTCCAGCTGAGTATTTTAGAAACCGTGGTTGGTTTGTGGTAAATTGTCCTCACATCGATACTTCACCAGATCTAAAGGAAAAACATAGATGTCATCTGAAATGACCTTGCCTACAGTCCCCATACCTGAAGATAGACAATTCTTTGAGATCCCAGCCTCTGAATCCTATACATCTGAAGAAAATCGGATCACGCGCTTGTGCTTTATGGAAATGTAGGATGCTTGGAATAACGGGAAGGATCCCCCAAGCACTATCCCCGGATTCCCGGAGTTGTTCCCTAGATCAGGAGGTGCTACTACTGCCCCTATCAGCCGCCCAAATATTCCTCTTGGGAAACCTACCACGACTGATAACTTTTTCGGAACACCCTCTAAGGATCATCCCCAAGTGTTCCCATCTGGAATTGCTCCCAACATCTTTACAACTCCACCATCTTCTGCAACTACCCAACCATCGATACCAAAACATGCTTTTGACCCTTCGTTCTTCACATTTTAGAATCCAGTTTTTCAGGTCGGCCCTCCTCACTATCCTCAATATGCCTACTCTCGACCACCATATGAAATCACAACGAGAGAGGACAAAACCCCTAAAGCCCCGGAGCAGGCTGAAATGACAAAAAGAATGAGGAGTTTAGAGCATAGTCTGAAAAATATGCAAGGTCTAAGCGGGAAGAAGAGTGTTTCTTACAATGATTTGTGCATGTTCCCTCACGTGCACTTGCCTATGGGATTCAAGATGCCAAAGTTCAAAAAGTATGATGGACATGGTGATCCCATTGCTTACCTCAAAAAGTATTGTAATCAATTGCGCGGGGCTGGTTGAAAAGAAGAGTTATTAATGGCTTACTTTGGAGAAAGCTTGGTGGGCATAGCATCAGAATGGTACATGGATCAGGACATATCTCGATGGAATATATGGGACGACCTAGCCCGAGATTTTGTCCGACAATTTCAGTACAATATAGACATTGCGTCAGACAGGAATTCTCTAGCAAACCTAAAGAAAAAGCCCTCAGAGAGTTTTCGCGAATATGCAATCAAATGGCGTGAACAAGTGTCAAGATTGAAGCCTCCAATGGATGAGGTTGAGATGGTTACTGTCTTCCTACAGGCTTAGGAGGCAGATTATTTTCAAAACATGATGTCTGCTGTGGGTAAGCCTTTGGCAGAGGCAATAAAGATTGGAGAAATGGTAGAGAATGGGCTAAAAACGGGCAGAATCTTGAGCTATTCAGCCATAAGGGCAACCTCCCAAGGCATCCAAGGCGGATCTGGAGGAATGGCTAAGGGCAAGAAGAAAGAAGAAACAGTGATGGAAGCATCGGGCGGAAGAAGGTACCGGGCTCCTAGACCGGTGTTCTCAGAAAGAGCACCTCAGCACTATTACCCTCACACAGATATGACTTATGCTCCTCCACCATATGCTGTAATGAATGCTCAACCATTATGCCGCCCGCAACCACAAGCTAACCGAAAACTACCTCCATTCCAAAGAAACCAGCCACCTTACCAAAACCAATATAACCCCCGACCATCACAAAATAACTTCCGCCCTCGGGAACCACCTAGCCGGCAAACTTTTACACCAATCGGTGAACCCTACTCTACCTTGTTCCCTAAGCTTATCCAGATGAATTTGCTGCAACTCATACCCCCGAACGGCCAAAATCCAGAATCACCATAATATAAGCGGGGTGTTAGGTGTGCATACCATTCAAGGGCAGATGGCCATCATACAAATGACTGCTGGACATTGAAAAAGGCTGTGGAAGATTTGATCGAACAAGGGAAAATAGTGTTGATGGATGAAGAAGTCCCAAATATTACCAATAACCCTTTGACCGCTCACAACAATGGGCCGGTAATTGGTATGATTTGTGAAGATCGAGACTTAGACCCGGCTCTGAAAGCCATATTTCCTATTGCCAATGCCGAAAGGAAACCCCGATAAATCCAATACAAGGAAAAGAAGAGAAGAAGGATAAAGCTGTCAACATTGAGCCTGAAGAGAGAATTGAGACAAAAGCAAAGCCGGTGCCTGCTAAACACAAGATTCTTTATGTGCCGCGAGGTCGTCAAGATAAACCACTAGTTGTGAGCACTCCGAGGAAGTGTGAAGTGAAGAAGGGCACACAGATGTATGTGCTGAAAGGGGCCTATGTGGTGCGGGGGACAATTAAACCATCTCGGCTGAGTGAGCCAATGGTTATTGGATGCGCACAACAGAAGCCCATGACTGACTACTCTGCAGTGCCATGGAACTACCAACAAACAGTGGTCACATACAAAGGCAAGGAAATTTCGGGAGAATTGCCAGAAACAGTCCCTGTTGAAAAATATTCAAATATACAAGAAATAAATTGCGCCACACGAAAGCGTTTTCCATCTAAGAAGCCGGTAAGCGCTGAAGAAGCAGAGACATTCTTTCAGAAGATGAAAATGCCAGACTACGAAATAGTAGAACAATTGAGGAAGTATCCTGAGCAAGTGTCACTACTGTCAGTAGTGACCAAATCTGCGGAACATCAGAAGATCCTTATGAAAACTCTGAACGAAGCAAATATTCCTGCGGAGACTTCGGTTGAACAAATTGAAAGGATGAAAGAAATATTCTTCGCTATCAACCAACTTTATTTCAGTAAAAGTGATTTACCTTCAGAAGGAGCTGCCCACAATAAAGCCTTGCACCTGACAGTCAAATGTGAAGGTTATTACGTTAAGCGGGTCATGGTAGACGGAGGCTCGGTGGTTGACATCTGCCCACTCTCAACTTTGCAAGGAATCAAAATAGGGACGGGAAGGATTCATCCAAATAATATTTGCGTGAGAGCCTTTGATGGGGTTAAAAGAGATACCATTGGTGAAATTGATTGGATACTGACCATAGGCCCGGTGGATTTTGAGGTGACCTTCCAAGCACTAGACATAGATACATCTTACAATCTTCTTCTAGGAAGGCCTTGGATCCATGCCGCAGGAGCTGTGCCCTCAACCCTCCACGAGATGGTGAAATTTGAGCATGAAGATCAAGAGATCATGGTCCACGGGGAAGGTGAGCAGTCCATATATCGTGACCCATCTATCCCATGCGTGGAAGAGATGGAGGGAAGTGAGCACATTCTCTATCAAGCCTTCGAAATCGTGGTAGCTGATCAGTATGAGGAAGGACATCCATGACCCCAGCCTTTTTTATCCAATGCTTCGATCATGGTAGCCAAGGAAATGATTAGACATGGTTTCAAACCAGGAAAAAGGTTGGGAAAAGTTTTGCAAGGAATAGCTGAACCGGTAACACTACCTGCAGCCAAAAACTATTTCGGGATAGGCTTCCACCCTACCCTAGATGATGAGAAATGGGCCAATAAAAGAAATAAAGATGGATGGATTTCGCCGCAACCACTGCCACATCTCTATGAGACCTTTGTGAAGCCCAAGTACGGCATAGAAGAGGATGATGAGGTGTTCACGGCTGATAAAATAGAAGATATCTATGGAGCTATGAGGCAAATGCTTTATAAAACCAACGTGGTCTAGCCAGGAGAAGGGACTAGCACCGTTGAGGTGCTCTACATGGGACCAGACGCCAAACTCCAAAATTGGAAGGCTACGCCTTTCCCGATAAGGCGGGAGTCCCGGTAGACTAGCCTTGTCACCTTTGCTGTATCTCGGGTAATTTCAGGGTGTAACTCGGATGTTTCTTTTAGTTTCTTGTCTTTTTAATTCATGAACGTAAACCCTGTTATCTTCCGAAAATTCCAAGAAATGAAATCAATATTTCATCGTCCATTTTCTTTTTAGTCTCTCTGATTTTGTTATTTTTCCCTTTTATCTTTTCTTTTCAGTTATAATAATGCGGTTTTAAATAACATGACATGCTTGCGGACTTCATGCCCCGACTCAAACATGCTGTCTAACTGTGAAATAATGAATCAAGTACCGGAATATGATGAACAGGAGGCTTTTAGGGAAATAACCCGAGAATTGGAACAATTTGAGAACAAACCTAAGCCAAATCTGAATGACACTGAACCGGTTAATTTGGGAACTGCCGAAGTAATAAGGGAAACCAAAATAAGCATTCACGCAGATGAAAAAACTCGAGATGAAATAATCCAACTCTTGGTTGAGTTTAAAGATGTGTTTGCTTGGTCGTATGATGATATGCTAGGACTGAGCGTGGAGCTAGTGGTGCACAAATTGTCAATTTACCCCGATTTTGCTCCAGTGCAACAAAAGCAAAGAAAGTTTAAAATTGATATTAGTGATAAGATCAAAAAAGAAATCACAAAACAGTTCAAAGCAGGGGTAATCTGGGTGGTCCGATATGCTACATGGTTAGCCAATGTGGTTCCTGTGTCAAATAAAGATGGGAAGACCCGGGTGTGTATGGACTACAGAGATTTGAATAGGGCGAGTCCCAAAGATAATTTTTTGCTGCCCAACATCCACATCCTTGTTGATAACTGCGCCAAACATGAAATACAGTCCTTCGTAGATTGTTATGCAGGATATCACCAAGTGTTGATGGATGAAGAAGATGCTGAGAAGACAGCTTTCACTACACCCTGGGGCACTTACTGCTATTGGGTCATGCCATTTGGGCTGAAGAATGCTGGGGCAACCTATATGAGAACCATGACCACCATTTTCCATGACATGATGCACCAAGAGATAGAGGTGTATGTGGATGACGTAATCATCAAGTCCCGAACTCAGAATGACCATGTTCGAGATTTGAGAAAGTTCTTCGAGCGGCTGCGCAAGTATGATTTGAAGCTGAATCCGGCCAAATGTGCCTTCGGAGTTCCATCAGGCAAGCTCTTGGGTTTCATAGTCAGTAGAAGAGGGATCGAGCTAGATCCAACAAAGATAAAAGCTATTCGAGATCTACCCCATCCGAAAACTAAGAAGGACGTGA
The DNA here is from genome assembly GCA_026770625.1 of Nicotiana glauca. NCBI lineage: Eukaryota > Viridiplantae > Streptophyta > Magnoliopsida > Solanales > Solanaceae > Nicotiana > Nicotiana glauca. Next base: position 76,457 of record MU735609.1, read on the forward strand.
TGAGTTTACTGGGCAGGTTAAATTATATCAGTCGGTTCAGTGCTCAACTGACTACCATGTGTGAGCTCATATTCAAACTGTTAAAGAAAGATGCAGCAATCAAATGGACGTCCGAATGTCAAGAGGCCTTCGACAAGATCAAGGAATATCTGTCAAATCCTCCGGTGTTGGTCCCACCTGAGCCAGGGCGACCTATCTTCTTGTATCTGACGGTGTTAGAAAATTATTTTGGTTTCACTCTGAGGCAACACGATATAACTCGCAAGAAAGAGCAAGCAATTTATATCTGAGTAAGAAGTTCACTAGCTACGAGGCCTAGTATACTTTGTTGGAAAGAACATGCTGTGCTCTGACGTGGGTCGCTCAGAAGTTGAAACAGTATCTGCAAGCCCACACCACCTACCTCATAACCAGGTTGGATCCTTTGAAGTACATATTCCAGAAACCGATGTCCACTGGGAGACTGGCAAAATGGAAAATCCTGCTCACTAAATTTGATATAGTCTATGTCACTCGCACGGCAATGAAAGCCCAGGCATTAGCAGATCATTTAGCAGAAAACTCGGTTGATGAGGAGTACCAACCATTGAGTACATACTTCCCAGATGAAGAAGTTAATTTAGTAGAACCTATCTCTGAAGACACTCGTGCTCGGAAAATGTTCTTTGACGGAGCGGTAAACGCAAGAGGTGGAGGCATTGGAGAAATATTGATATCACCTATTGGTCAGCACTATCCAGCTACAACTAGACTCCGATTCTTCTGCACAAATAACACAGCTGAATATGAAGCCTGCATCATGGGCATGAATATGGAAATCCACCAGGAAGTGGAAGACTTATTGATCATGGGGGACTCCGATATGCTTATCCGGCAAGCACAAGGGGAGTGGGAGACTCGAGAAATTAAGCTCATCCCGTACCGGCAACACGTGAAAGATCTCACTAAACGCTTCAAGTTAATAGAGTTCAGGTACATTCCTCGATGCCACAATGAACTAGCTGACACACTCGCCACTTTAGCTTTAATGCTGCCTTACCCAGGCATTGCTCATATTGATCCCCTGGAAATTCAAATCAAAGAAAGGCACGGTTATTGTAATGCGGTTGAGGTGGAACCCAACATTCAGCCCTGGTATCATGATATCAAAAGATTTCTGAAAACACAAGATTACCCCAAGCAAGCCATTGGGGACTAGAAGAGAACCATTAGATGGCATGCGAGTGGTTTCTTTTTAAGCGGTGATGTTTTGTATAAAAGGACTCCGGACCTCAATTTGCTAAGATGCGTTGATGCCGAAGAAATCGGAAGAATTATGCATGAGGTGCACGCAGGGGTGTGTGGACCCCATATGAATGGATATGTTTTAGAAAAGAAAATCTTTCGAGCGGGATATTATTGGAAAACCATGGAGAAGGATTGCTTCAGCTTCGTTCGAAAATTTCATCAATGCCAGGTGCACGGTGATTCAATTTATGCACCTCCGACGGAGCTTCATCTGATAACAGCACCTTGGCCGTTTGTTGCCTGGGGTATAGACGTCATTGGGCCAATTGAGCCGAAAGCTTCAAATGGGCATAGATTCATATTGGTTGCAATTGATTACTTCACAAAATGGGTTGAGTCCATCACTCTCAAGGCGGTCACCAAGAAAGCCGTGGTAGATTTTGTACATTCCAATCTGATTTGTCGCTTTGGTATTCCTGCAACTATCATTACCGATAATGCGGCGAACTTGAATAGTCGTTTGATGAGAGAGGTATGTGAACAATTCAAGATAACGCACAGAAACTCTACCCCTTATTGGCCAAAAGCCAATGGTGCCGTCGAAGTAGCAAGTAAAAACATTAAGAAGATTTTGAGAAAGATGATTCAAAACTCCAGGCAATGGCACGAAAAGCTGCATTTTGTGTTGCCCGGGTATCGCGCCACAGTGCGTACATCAATCGGAGCCACCCCATACTTGTTGGTTTATGGAACCGAAGCAGTCATACCTGTAGAAGTAGAAATCCCTTCGCTTCGTATAATTGTTGAATTAGAAATTGAGGACAGTGAATGGGTTAAAACCCGGCTAGAGCAGCTGTCACTAATTGATGAAAAATGGATGGCCGCAGTGTGCCACGGGCAGTTGTACCAACAAAGAATGGCCAGCGCCTATAACAAGAAAGTACGTCCCAAGAACTTTGAAGTGGGACAGCTCGTGCTCAGACGCATTCTTCCTCATCACCAAGAAGCACAATGAAAGTTTGATCCCAATTGGAAAGGTCCATACATAATCCGAAAGATTTTGCCAAAAGGAGCAGTGTATCTAGGAGAGATTGAAGGAAATGATCTTGAAACAGCAGTCAATGTGGATGCAGTAAAAAGGTACTATGTCTAGACCTCCTGGGGTGATGGATTTTGTGCAATTGAGATAACAAAGGCTTTCCTTTCCGCTACCCCAAACACTATCAATCCTTAGTAAACCCTTTGAACCGGTTCCGTTTCCTTGATTACCCTCTTTGGAACCCAAAAGTACAAAAAGAAAAGAAAAAGAAAAAAAAGAAAAAGAAAAAAGAAAAGAAAAGAAAAGAAAAACAAAACAAAAACAACAAAAAACAAAATTATCTGCCTGAACTACGTTTGACTTGATCCTGAACGGGTAGTAGGCAGCCCCTCCCTGATGTTCTGTCACACCAAAAACAAAAATCCCTATTTCCCCCAAAAATTGAAACTGGGGCAGATGATATAATGGTTCGGCCATGAATTCGCCGAAATGGTTCCAAAGTTGTAGTTCCGCCCAAAATCCTTTTTACCCTAAAGACCTTGTCCAAGTCCTTCCGATCAATTGGCAAAAGAAGGGAAGTAAAAAATGTCATTGTTGGAATCGGATACAATTCAAATTGAGAGAAATAAAATGAGAGAGTCTTATCGGTGAAAACCTTCGGGCACCATAAGGCGATGGTGAGTAGAGAAAATAGAAAATGAGAGAGTTCGCTAGTGAAAACTCGCAAAGAGCACTATCGGGCGACGGTGAGAAGAGAAATGAGAGAGGTCGATTGGCGAAAACCCGCAAAGGGCGCTGTCGACTGAAAATAAGACATCTCATCTCTAAAAGTGTCCTGGCAAGGTTCCCTGGTTTTGAAATGCGGATCAATGGGTTCATGAGAAGCTGGAAAGTTCGTGTGGGTTGGGCGTCCAGTCCAAGAAGCATGTCATGTTCATTTTGAGCCAGCATGCACACCCAGATAACTCCTTCTTTTCCCCCGAAAGGGATGCTTCTCTTTAAACTCATTTTCTTGCCTTTTGTATATTTCTTCCTTGAATCCCTTTCGGTTTAACACTGATTCCAAAATTACTACAAAGAAAGGTTGCAGGATTGGTTCTATCAGGCTCTTCCTGGTCAGAGTCGAAGAAAATGCCCAGCCTCAGCGAGTGCGTCAGGCCAATCCCAACTGACCATAGTGTTTGATGTTCTCAAAGCAAAGACATTTGATAAGAAAGAAAGTCAAAGACAAAGGTCCCGAAGGAAAATTAAAATGAAAAGGACAGAGCCCACGCGGACAAGTCATAATGAAACACCGAGAGTTGAACCCAGTCAGTTTGAAAAGAGATTCACCCTCGAGCCCAACAAGCAGCAAACTTCTCAACGGAAATGGGGCCGGGATCAAGCGTTTGGGATGATCATGGCCACAAAACCAACCACCATTTCTAACAAACAAATTGTTCTTTGTTAAAAACATGTGCAATCAAAGCAACCATGCAATAATGTAGGTGCAATCCAAAAGAAATGAGATGCGCAAGCGCTGAAACAGCTTTACAACAGGGAATTGACCAGAAAAGGAAGTTTCCTGAAATTCTTTCATACATTTTGTTAACTAAAAAGGAAAAACAAAAAAAAAAGAGGAAAAAGAAAAGAAGAAGAAAAAGAAGAAGAAAAAAATAAATGAAAATAAAAACCCCAAAAGAATAACAAATCATAGTAGCACAGACCTTTCTTTCAAATCCCGGCATAACCCGTGGATCTCCCTGGAATAACCCAAGGAGCCTTTTCTTTCCAAACCCCGACATAACCCGTGGATCTCCCTGGTATAACCCAAAGAGCTTTTTCTTTCGAAATCCCGGCATAACCCGAGAATCTCCCTGGCATAACCCAAGGAGCCTTTTCTTTCTAAATCCCGGCATAACCCGAGAACCTCCCTGGCATAACCCAAGGAGCCTTTTCTTTCTAAATCCCGGCATAACTCGAGGATCTCCCTGGCATAACCCAAGGAGCTTTTTCTTTCCAAATCCCGGCATAACCCGAGGATCCCCCCCCGGCATAACCCGAGGGGCCTTTTCTTTCCAAATCCCAGCATAACCCGAGGATCCTTTTTTTCTTTTCCGGCATAACCCGATCAACTTCTAGCATAACCCGAATTCATTCACAGAGATACACAATCCTGATTTGATTGCTTAGATATGTGTCACAACTAACTCACGAAATTTTCCTAGTGAAAACTGGGGCAGAAAAATTTCGTTCGTTTGTTTGTTTTGGTATCTTAAGCAGGTCAACCTCAAGAAACAAGGTGTGAGATGAGCAATGGAATAAATCTCAATTCAAAATCAAGAAAAGAAGAAAAGAACAAAAATAAATGAACTCAAATGTGAAGCAAGTAAGGGTACAGATTGCTCAAAAATTAGATAAGTCACAAGCTCCGTTGATCCCATTTTAACCCAATGCTGCATAAAGAAGTAAACACCTACAACTTACGAGCATCAAGATTCAGATCAGAGTCTCCAGCAAAATCAGCCAAGACTTAAGATCAAGTTTCAAGAGAATTAAAGATAGGAATCTTGTAACTCATAGTTGATAGGCATAGGTAGCTTAGCTTTGATTTTCCTTTTGGTGTAATAAGGAGGTCAACAAGCAGTAGCACCAGCAACAGAAGTAAAATCACAGCTCCTGGTAGTCCCAGCTACCAAAACATCCAGAAATACACGTACCTGATTCCTTTTTATCCCGGGATATGTAGGCAGCACTCTGAAGCAGGGTGCGGTCAAAATTCTTCAAAAATGCTTCACACGGAATATTCGAACGGGCAAAAATCGCTCATATTTGCTCACTTATCTTTGCCCGAAAACTTTTCACGTTTTCGAGCAAAGAGGGGCAGCTGTGAGCATGTGGATTTCGCCCTATATATGAAGTATTCCCAAAAATTCCATACAAAAGCTTTTTCCTTATTTTTACAATTTTGTGAATTTTGTGTTAATTGGTTGCATTTTTATCTGTGCATGATAATTCATATAAAAATACAAAAATATGCATTTTGCATTTAGGATATAATTTCATATTTTAGTATTAATTTGTTTTAGAACAAAATATAAAGAAAATAATAAAAATAGTTGATTTTATACATTTTAATTGATAATTGTTAAATTTATCATGAGTTTATTTTTAAATAAGATTTAAACAATTTTAGGAATTAATTAGTTTAACTTTGAAATATATTAGGTCTTTAGTTTTTAAAATAAAAAAATAATAATAAATACAAAATGAAATACAAAATATGTAAAAGAAAAAATAAGTTTGCCTATTAAAAACCTAAATTTGGGCCATTTTAATTAATTTGGCCCAGTCTTTTTCTCAAACCGGACCAAGCCCACACCCTATTAACCCGTCCTGCCCTCCTCGAATTAAAATGATGCCGTTTAGGCAAGCTCAATCTCAGACCTTCATTTCTTTTGATCCAATGATCCACAGCTTCCCTTGGTTAATTATTAAACGGTCAGGATTTTTACTTAAATAAAAAAGACATAACCCCTCTTCCTCGTATCATCCCCCTTCTTATAATATCGGTGCCTAACCACCGTGTCTCCACCGTCTTCCACCTTATCGTCGCCGGCCGAAAATCGCCGCCGCCGGTGGCCAACGTCCAAATCGCCTGAAAATTACACCATATCTTCCCCCCACGTTCTCCTCTTTCCGAACCCCAAACCCCCATGGCTCATATCCCAGCCTTTTCCTTCGAATCTCGAAAGCTTTGGACGCCTCCTCCGTCGCCTACGGCGGCGCCGCCTCCAATCGCTTCAAAATTAACACCCTAGACTCCTCTTTTCTTCCTCTCCCCATATATGGCTTTAGTTTGTCTCAAATCCTAGCCGAACATGTCGAATATTCAATCGAAATTCTGGCTAAAACACAAAATTTTCCAATGATCCTGATAATCACACCAAGGCATCTCAACATCCTCACCTCTTCGAATCCCTAAACATTTGCCCTCGAATTACAACCAAGCTCCTCGAATTTCAGATCTTAGACCGGCGGTACCCTAAGAAATTTGGGATTCCTCGAAATTTTTGAGTTCAAAGCTCGAGTTTAACTTCGAGATAATGTGTTTGTGTGTTTCTATGGAAGAACACACATTCACATCATTCCGGGGTTGAATCGAAATCCACGTGAATTAATTGCAAAATTAGTAAGTTCTTCCAATTTTTCTGATTTAATTAGTTTAATTTTGATTTCCATTTTTTTGTTTTGTTTAAGTGTTTAATTGTTAGTGTAGTTGGTTAAAATTGTTAGTTTAAATGGATTTTCTGTTAGTTTCAATTTAATTTTAATGTGTCTATTTTCTTCTGATAATGACAATTTGTTGGTTTCATTGTGATTTGAATTCTTTAAACTTAGGGTTAATTATGTTTTTAAAAGTTTGGTTTTGTGTTTTGAATCCGTAATTGTTCTCTAGTTCATCTTTTGTTTTCAAGTAAACTGTTAGGTTTAGTTTAGGGTGATTGGATATAGCTGAATGAATTCAATTCTTTGGTTAATCATAGTTAACTTCAACTAGGGTAAAGAATTGGGTAAGGCTTAGTAATTTCAGGGGGTTTTAAAGGCATAGGAAAGGGTAGTTTTATTAAGATTGGTAAATTCAAAGCAAAGGCAAGAGTAGTATAGGCATTGTGTAGTTAAAAGAATACCCTAGGACCTTCTAGAAGGGGGCTTTAGTATAAGTTTTCTGCATTTTAATGCAGTAAAGTTGGATAACAAGGCATTAATTTAGGGTATAATAGTCAAAATCTGGAATTAAAAAGGAGGAAAATGGGTAAAAACTTCCGGAATCTTCTGCCCCATTCTTTGCCTATAAAAGGTAACCCCATTGTTTGACAAGCTTTGGACCTCTGAAAAATTACCCAAAAAGTTAGAAACCCCCTGAAAATTTCTAAGAAGTTTTTCATCTCTAAAATTCCCCCTCAAAAAACATTCTTCAAGTTTCATAGATCTGAAATTTGAATTTCAAATCCATACTCATTTAGATCTTAGCTTTTCTTCAAAAAAAAATAAAAAAAATCAAAATAATATAATAGAAAAATTCAAAAACACTGTTGCATTGAGTTCCTTGGATCAATTTCCAGTTTATTTCAGCAATTGTTCCGAATCTCTAGCTAGTTTAATGAGGAAAACAGCTTGAAAATCCTTATGTTTGGTTGATTGAAGTCTCCGAGTTTGTTTTGGGTTTGATTTCGACTTCATTTTGGTTAATTCATGTTCATTGAGTGGTTGTTGGTGTTGTTCATTTCTGGACTGAGTTTGATAACATTCTCCTGGCTGTGATTTCGATTTTTGAGCTGTTGTTGATTCTCTGACTCTTGCTGTTGATTCCTCATTTGTTTTACATTCTATTTTCCAGGTACATATCCTATATCTCTTGGATTTTGGAATGGAATGAAGTGATTCTCGTTTTTCCTGTTGAATTCCCTACATAATTGTAATTAACTTCAGCACTTTAGTATATATCAATGTGTAATTGACTAAGGATTGTTCATTAGTATCATGACTATCGGCACTATAAATATTTTTATGAAATAGCATTGTCATAGTTGGTATGAATGTTGCAAATCCACTTCAAACTTATATGAGTGATACAATACAATATTGGTTAAGGCTTCACAATTATAGTTTGGTTATAATGTCAATTTCAGGTTTGCTTTTAGATTGAGATGTTGCCCGGACTGTAGGAAATTTTATGTCAGATTTACACGTACTGTTAGTAATGCTGATAGCGTTTAATTATCTCGTTAATATGAAGTTTAAGAAAACAGGTTCAGAATGATTTTACATTTTTCGTCCACTTCTAAGTAGCTCATTATAGAATCGAAATGGACTGATAATTGAATCCCAATCCTATTAATTTCGTCATTTGAATATATCACATGCTTGTAGGAGTTTAGTAATTTAGAATCAAATTGATAGTTGAGTTTGAAGTTGAAGTTTTCTTTTTGTGTTATTTCAATTAACAAGTCCAGTTGCATGAACCTTGTCTATAATTCCGTTTGGGCTTGTTCATGAGCCCAGGATTGACAGCCTACATTGAGACCATTAAGTCTCTATTTAGACTCTTTGATTCTGATTGAGCCTATGCAAGGGCCCATGACGGGCTGACATTGTCAAATTGGACTGAATCCAGTAGAATATTTATGCATGGGTCATAAACAATATTAATCAGGCCCATGAGTTTTTGCATCTCCAAATCATGTTATTGGGCCAGACCTTTAAGGCCCCAAATTTCCATATATCAGAAATTATTAAAATTATATTAAGAATAGGGGATTAATTTACACATATAAATTTGGGTTTCAAATTAGGTGGCGGATTCAAATTTAAAGGGTCATCCCTTTTGTTTGCATTCGGACTTGAATTTGGGGCTTGAATTTATAAATGTAGATTAGTTGGCCCATTTAGAGACAAATAATAAATAGAAAAATTGTAGAGATATTAAGTTGTCCTTTAAATAATAAAATGACACGAGCCTCGCCAAACAAAAAATGTAGAATTGCGGGGCCCTCATTAAATAACTGATAAAAAAAATATTTAGAACTTGGGGCGTGCCGTTTAGCGAATTTCACGGCCTACAACAAAGTTAAAAAAATGTTAGCCACTTTAGATGCGTTTTTAATAATCTTACCTTCTTAAATACAGGTGTGTATTTCATGCAACCCAAATCCAAATCCAAAAACATTGAATAAGAATGTGTCGAGGATCCGGGTGCATTTCATGTGACGTGATCCAAAAATACTTTTTTTAAACGACGTTCACTTTCGTAAAAAATAGTCAAAAGCGGTAAATCATTCTAAAATTGCACTTTAGGATGGAGCATTTATAAAAACTAGATTTTAGCCATTTATAATAACTTAAGCGACCGTGCTGGAACCACGAGATTCGGGGGTGCCTAACACCTTCCCCTCGGGTCAACAGAATTTCTGGTTCGAAGACTTCAATTTGGAAGTCGAGATTTTCCTTGATTTGGGATTTAAATTAAACCGGTGACTTGGGACACCAAAAGCCAATCCTATCCCAAGTGGCGACTCTAAAAATAAATAAATAATCCCAATTCGAATAATGTCACTTTAAATGGAAAAACTCCCTTATACATTTATCCTTCGGGGTAGGTGTATAAAAAAAGGAGGTGTGACAGGCATTTCAATGCACAATGGTTTGAAAGTAAACCAAGTTTGAAAGAGCAATTAAAAGAGCTGATTTTTAAATAAGGAGTTACAATGCTTAAAAATAAGAGGGAAATAAAGGAAGGGGGTCCTAGATTTATTAAAATATGGATCATATCAATGCAAGACCCGATAATCACTCCTCAAAAGAGGGGCTACAGAAGGCATTAGCGCACCGGTCATCATATCCATATCTACCCTTCCCACCCAGTTTAAGGAACTAAAGAATGGATTGGTCTCAAACACTATTGCATGCTATTACCTGTTCCATTTTTATCTGTCCCAGAGGCACTTAGGACTACTAATCCTAAAGGGAGGGATATTAGGCTAATTTGAAGTTTCAAAGGTAAAAATCTTAGGCAATTTAAAAAACATATAAAAGACTGCACATTAAAGGGGAAACACATAAACACATAAGGCTCAAGTATACCTCCTCAAACAAACCACCCCATAGCATGACTTAAACAAATGAGTAAAGGTCTGATTGTCAAAATACTTGAAGGAAGAGGAAATTGTTGTTGCGGCAGGCCTGACTTATTGCATCACTCAGTTAGAAAACACGAATTGGGCCTACCTACTAATTTTGGCTCTTAAACCAATAACATAGGTGAGTTCAGTTTTATTTATACTGCCTAAGGCTTGCCTAAGTGTTTAGGTGAGAGGTTAGAACTACGGTATCTATTCAATTCAAAATATGGCGAAACAGTAATAACTCAGAACGAATTGATTGAAATCCTATAGGTATGCCTGCTAAACCTTGTTAAGTAAAGGAATTAGGTTATTAAAAAGGGTTCAGAAGGGACGAAATTAAATTAGGCTAGTTCTACACTCTAAAGGTGATGTTATCTACTATTACTGATTCTAATTTGCATGGGCATGCTATCTAACATTGAATGTGAATGGAACAAGTCAGATTTATTTAAGAATACCTATAGACATAATTTCTATGCGTTACTGGTTTTAGACCTTTATAAACATGATACTTATCATTGCATGTGACCAGGACTTTACTTAAGAAACCCTATAAGCATGATTTCTATATGTTATCGATTTCAGCATGCTACTGGGTTTATAACCAATTGGGCCCTAAAAAACATTATATCTGAATGGTGACAAATGTGCAGAATTTTAGATAATCTCTATAGGAAGGTTTTGTAGATGTGAAGCTAAACGTACAGAGTAAATAAATCTGTATAGGCATGATGACTCAGGTGAAGAATTAAAATACCCTATAGGCATGGTTTCTAAATGCAGTTTGAGTATGCATGATTTAAAATATCCTATAGGTTTGGTTTCTAAATGCAGTTTGAATATGCAGGATTTAAAATACCCTACAGGCATGTTTTCTACCCTTGACATGGATAAATACACAACCCCTTTCACTAGCCAGCCCCAAATGTTTATTACAAACCAGGAACACTAAATACATCAAAATGAATAAGATACAACTAGAGGAGGTCCGATTCTTGGTTCCTCCCTGAGCTATGGATTAAACTGCCTTAAGATGCCATTGCTTAAAATCTTTTCTCAAACTTAAGTGTGTCAGAATTCCCTAAGGGCCTCAATTGGACCCCAGTCAGTGCTTACACCCAAGTTACATAAACAGAATAAGGACAAGTGCAGTGTGGAAATTCCTGCCCTCATGTGTCCAAGTTCATAGGGAGCTCATGGGTCCTAAGGCAAGGCTCAAATGAGGGGGGCAGAACATAAGTCTATGAAGAGAGTGAAAAGTGCATAAACTGAGTTCTAAGTGCTGAGGGAATAAAAGAGAGGGAAAAATGTGATGGGAGAAAGCCATTAACACTTCAATGATTTGATAATTTCACACCAAGGGTGTAGGGAATTTGGAATCCATTGCAAGGAGCCTATATAATTAAGCATGAGTTATTTAAGGGATGCACAACAATAGGGAGTGTTGTTATGCTTGTAAATCAACCAAAACACACAGCATATAAGGGTAACATTGAGGTTATGATCCTAGAAGGACCAAATTTAGGTAATGCTCAGCAATATTCAATGTTGTCATGCCCCAAACAAACCATAAGTATTAAACGCATTGGGGTAGGGATTTAGGATTCACCGGTTATCATATATTCATTCAGAACAGAGGTAGGGAAAACTACAACATGCTAAATAATGGTACTGGATTGAATACAAACAGTAGGCAGTCAACAATGCAAAAAATTAGCAAATAAGCTTGTTGTTATTGGTGTTGAAATCTTAATTAGAACATACCAGTCAAAGAAGCAAAGTGCAGTAAAGAAAAGTAGAAGGACTTTGAAATATAGCCTTGGCTTTCATCCGGCTAAATACAAAACAACAGATGTAGTAAAGCAACAGAGAGTATTTGAGTGTAAGTGCGAGTTCATAACTAAAAGTGTTCGTATTTTCAAAGAGAAGAAGCATCAGGTAGTTATAGTTTTTTTTGAAATCGAGTAAGAAAGGGATAATAAGCTACAAACATGAAAAAAATCATGATTCAGAATCAATTATACAAGTGATTGCCCTTAATTAAGGAGTTACTTGCTTAACGGGCAGTGACAGGATAAAAATAAGGAAAGCAATCAATTAAAAAGGTAGGCTGACTGTTGCCACAAAAGAAGTAATAAAATAACAAGTAAGCAACTCGAGTCTAGGTACAGGGATATTCTAATTTTGGAAAGGATTCAATAAGATAAAACAGGAAAATAAATCAATTAACCTTAATAGGCGAGTGAAATCATAATTTCACAAAGGAAAAGTTTAAATTCAGTCACAAGTTCGAAAATTAGCTAGAGGAAGAGACTCAACATATAAATAAGCTGCATAAACATTATACATGCGAGGCCTAGTCTGTTGGCCAGGGGAAATAGCACACAAAGTAGCACAAAAATTCATTAGACAGCAACACTCAAAGCATGATAGTTTATAAGGTCATGTCACATTGAATCAGTAGCAAAGAAACATAGAATATCATAGCATGTGAAGATCTCACAGTAGCAGGTGAGGAAAAACTTTTTTGAAAATTAGGGTTTCGAACATATTTGAGTTTTAGAGATGATAGAAAACCAGAGTTAAAAGAATAATACAAAGGAATAAGGGATAGAGAACTTCAAATCGAGTCATGCATTTAAACGAACGGTCTCAATCCTAAAACCATAAGATTTTCAATAATAGAAGGGTTTTAAAAAAAAGGATAAACAGACAGATCGGACAAAACTCAAGCACACAAACATTCATTTAATAAATAGTCAAAAGAAATAGGGGTTTTAACATGCAAACTCAGGTAGAAGAACGATATAAGCAAACATAACCAAACATGTCAAAGAATTAGATAAACGTTTTGAAATATAATAACAAAAACCCTAATAAAAAATGTAAGGTGTTTTGAAAGCAGAGTTTAAAAATAAAATTTGAGAAAAACACTTGTAAGTTCAAAGAAAACATTGACCTAAAGCAGATCCAAAAAGAACCCCAAGTGGTAAGAAAGGCTTTGAAAATCAACGATCTAAGTAGGAGAGTCAAGAATATGACTCGAATAGCCATGGATGGCGGGAGAAAAGGTCGGAGAACAGTCATGAACTGAAATCGAACAAGGTCTGGACCAATATCTTTCAAGCTCTAGCCTTGAGACCATAAGAATCGAACATATAGAAGCCATGGGGGTTGATGCAGGTCTCGTGATAACCTTGAAAGCCATAGATTTGGGAGGTACTACGGTTGTATTTGATGGTGGTGACTAGGGTTTGATAGGGTTTCAGAGAGGATTGAGAGAGAACGGGGTTCAGAGGTGGCGGTGAAATGGTGTGGGGTAAGAGGTCATTTGAGATTAAAAATGAAAAGGGCCGATATTGGCTGTTCATCTAAATGATCAACGACCAGGATTGAAAGGGTTAGGTAGGGGATCTAGGTTGGGCTATTTAAGTGGGTTATGGGTCGGTTTGAATGGGAATTGGTTTAGGAAATTGGTCTTCAGATTAGGTTTAAAATGGGGTTCAAAATCAGGCTACATTTGAAATAAAATGGGCTAGATTTTAAGTAGCCAATTTTTCCTTATTTATTTTTCAAAAATAGCAAATTGATTTCTAAAAATAAATTAAATGTGTTATAATCTATAATTATCAATTTAAAAATACTAGGCTTAATATTTTTAAGTATAAACGTAATTAAATCTTATAAGAGGCTAATATTATAATTATATGCAATTTAGCTTTAAAAATACTAAACGTCTTTGTAAAAATATCAAAAAAATGTATTAGCTATATTTTGGCATAAATATGATAATCTAATAAATGAATCACCAAAAATAAAAATTTCATGAATAATTATTGGGTATTTCTAGAAAACATAGGACAATAAATTGACTTAAAAAATTTAAAAAAATAAGGAAAAATAATAAAACATTTGGCATACTTATATATGCATACATATGGTATTTTGAAAGTATTTTTCCTATTAAAAATATACAGGGAAAAATAGGGTACCAACAGCTGCCCCTCTTTACCCGGAAAGGATGAAAGAGGTTTCAGGTAAAGATAAGATAGCCAATTTTAACGAAGCGAATGGTTTGAAGAAGCTTAGGCCCTGCCCTGGCTTTTGAGCTGACTACATATCCCTGGTTGTATAGGAACCAGACCATATGTAGTTCAAGATGTGTCGGCAGAGTATGCCGATGGAGACTTCTCGAGAACGGACGCAATATCTCGTGTCGGGTGTGTGGTAGGTTAGTGGAAATATTTAGGTTTGATGTGGCTATGGGATCCAGAGTGGGATCCTATCGGGACGTCCATTGTATGCCAGTTTTACCTGCAAATAGAAACAATACAAGCGTATATCGTGCATAAAATTAGACATGATGCAAGTTCCCATCGGACCATGAATGCTGCCTTCAGACGGTTAGGATGATGTCCTGGGCCATGAAGCGTGTAATAAAGGATTCACATGCTATGACATGATGCTCTCGGGATGAAAGTGGTGCCTCCGAACCATGATGCCTTTGAATAATGATGTGCAAAAGATTGAAAGGGATCCTCAGTCCATGACATGGTGTTCTTGGGATATGAGGATGGTGCCTCTGAACGATGACGCCTTCAGATAAGTTGGCGATATTTTAGCCCATGAAGGATGCAGTAGCGTGTGGCGATCTTTCAGTCATGCAAATATTGTGATCTTTCAGCCGTGCAAATGTGACGATCTTTCAGTCGTGCAAATGTGACGATCTTTCAGCCGTTCAAATATGGATAAGGTGGCGATCTTTCAGCCATGAAGATGTAGTATGAGGCAATCTTTCAGCCATGCAGATGCAGATAAGGCTATCTTTCAGCCATGCAGATTCAGTTGAGGCAATCTTTCAGCCATGCAAATGCAGTATGAGGTGATCTTTTAGCCAGGCAGATGCATATGAGGTGATCTTTCAGCCATGGAGATGCAGAAGAGGCGATCTTTCAGCCGTGCAAATGTAGTATGAGACGATCTTTCACCCATGTAAATGCCGTATGAGGCAATCTTTTCGCCATGCAGATGCAGATGAGGCAGCCTTTTAGCCATGCAGATGTAGTATGAGGCGATCTTTCAACTAGGCAGATGCATATGAGGCGATCTTTCAGCCAGTCAGATACAGATGAGGCGATCTTTTAGCCATGCATATGCAAATGAGGCGATATTTTAGCCATACAGATGTAGTATGAGGCGATCTTTCAGCCATGCAGATTTAGTTTGAGTCTATCTTTCAGCCTAGAGATGCGAATGGAGACAACGTTTAGTCTAAGAAGGTAGAATGGTAGCCTTATGCAATGCAAAAAATGCAAAGGGGGATAGCGTTTATTCTTCGGAAGGCAGAATGGTAGCCTTATGCAATGCATAAAAATGCATATGGAGATAGCGTTTAGTCCCGGAAGGCAAAATGGTCGCTTATGCAAGAAAGTAAATGGCAAATGGTAATATAGGTTTCTTAGCTGATAGCAGACAGCGATATCGTGACTGCTGGGACATTGTTGTGTTTAGATAGCAAATGTGAATAAGTTCAACGGTTCTGAGAGTTGTATTCCCGGACAATGTTTATCTTGTGAGTGTATACTATGTTCACATAATTTCACAATCCAAGTGTCTGCATCCAAAGAAAAATCGTAAGTTTTCTAAAGGGGAGGTTAGTTTGCATCCCCGCTGGCTTTGCTTGTCCTGCTTAGCTTCGATTTGGTGATATTGTATGTGTCATTGGGGTAGCGTCACTGAAAAAAGCTTTTTTTATGTATAAACATGCATGATTTTGTAAAAGTATAACAAAAATATATAATTAAATAAGTTTTTAGATTAACAGACGAATGTGACGCGGTTCGAGACGTTACAACCTCTCCTACTATGGAATTTTGAGGGTCCTCCAAAAAATTCTACCCTATTTTTATGGTTTGATGCTTCGGACTGCTGCTCATGTGGTGATCGACTGAAATTACTTCAGAATTTTGAGGGTCCTCCTCAAAATTCTACCCCAATTTCCAATTTCGTAGAGAAATGAAAAATTTATTTAATTATGACCGAACCTATAAGGCTACCTATGTATCCCCTCTTAAATGGGAATCAGGTCATATGTAGTTCAATTTGCATCATATAGGAAAAAGATAAAGATTACACATAGTAGAGCTTGACTATATCTGAATTAATCGGCTTTGGCCAAACTTCTCCGTCCAATTCTGGAAGTATGAGGGCTCCTCCTGTGAGAACCCGGTGAACCATGTATGGACCTCGCTAGTAGGGAGAGAATTTCCCTTTGGCTTCAGCTCGATGCAGAAAAATCTTCTTCAATACCAGCTGCCCTGGTGTGAACTATCTCGGTTTTACTCTCTTGTTGAAGGCTTTGGACGTTCTGTTCTCATAAAGTTGACCATGACACACTGCGTTCATTATTTTCCCATCTATGAGAGCTAGTTTCTCGTAACAACTCTTCACCCATTCTGCATTGTTGAGCTCGGCTTCCTGTATGATCCTTAAGGAAGAAATTTCTACTTCAACAGGGAGGATGGGTTCTATACCATAAACCAGCATATAGGGGGTTGTCCCAGTTGATGTGCAGACTATGGTGCGATACCCTAATAGAGTAAATGATAACTTCTCGTGCCACTGTTTATGCTTCTCTATCATTTTCCTAAATATTTTCTTGATATTCTTATTAGCAGCTTCCACAGCTCCGTTCATTTGAGGCATATAGGTTGTAGAATTCTTGTGGCTGATTCTGAAAGTTTTGCACATTCATTTCACTAGGTCACTATTGAGATTGGAACCATTATCTGTGATGATCAATTCTAGGATACCGATCAACAAACAATACGGTCGCGGACGAAGTCTCCCACGACCTTCTTAGTCACTGCCCTGTAGGATGTTGATTCGACCCATTTGGTGAAATAATTGATGGCTACTACGATAAACATGTGTCTATTTGAATCACTGGGCTTAATTGGACCAATAATGTCCATTACCATGGCGGTGAATGGACAAGGCGATCTTGTTGTATTGAGCTCCTTTGGCGGCACCTTTATCATATCAGCATGAATCTGACAGCGATGGAATTTTCGGACGTACTGATGCAATCTGTCTCCATAGTCATCCAAAAGTAACAAGCCTGGAGTATCTTCTTTGCTAAAACAAAACCATTCATATGTGGACCACAAGTCCCAGCATGAATCTCCTCTAGAAGCTTGGATGCTTTCTTTGCATCGACACGCCTTAATAATCTCAAATCAGGAGTCCTCCTATGACGGATTCCTCTACTGTGAAAGAAATTGTTAGACAACCTCCGTAGTGTGTGCTTTTCAGTTGGATTTGCGAGTTTTGAGTATTCTCCTTCTGCCAGACATTTCTTGATATCCTAAAACCAAGGCTTTATGTGTGCTTCCTCTTCGACATGGGCACAGAAAGCTGACTGATTATGAATTTTCACCTGTATGGGATCAATAAAATTCTTATCGGGATGTTGTATCATAGATGACAGGGTAGCCAGTGCACCAGCAAATTCATTCTGGATTCTGGGGTCATGTCGGAATTCTTTCTTACTGAACCTCTTTCTCAACTCATGCACATGATGCAGATACGGGAGTATCTTGGAGTTCTTGGTGTCCCATTCCTCTCGTACCTGACGTATGATTAAATCTGAATCTCCAATTATTAGCAACTCTTGATTGTTCATGTCAATGGCCATCTTGAGCCCTAAGATGCAAGCTTCGTACTCGGTCATATTTTTAGTGCAGGGGGACCTGAGTTTGGCAGACACCAGATAATGTTGATCGTTTTTCGATATGAGAACTGCTCCTATGCCAACTCCTTTAAAAATTTCCGCATCATCAAAAAACATTCTCCAACTGTCATAGGATTCTGCAATATTTTCTCCTATGAATGATACCTCTTTGTTAGGAAAATACATTATTAGGGGTTCGTATTCTCCATTTACGGGATTTTTAACAAGGTGATCTGCTAGTGCCTGTCCCTTGATTGCCTTTTGAGTTATGTAGACAATGTCAAATTCACTCAACAGGATTTGCCACTTGGATAGAATTCCAGTGGGCATGGGCTTATGAAATATATACTTCAAAGGATCCATCCTTGATATGAGATACGTAGTATATGCACAGAAGTAATGCTTTAGCTTCTGAGCGACAAAAGTCAAAGAACAACAGGTGCATTCCAAAAGAGAATGTCGGGCCTCATATGGAGTGAACATCTTGCTGAGATAATAGAAGGCATGTTCCTTCCTTCTTGTTTCATCATGTTGCCCCAGAACGCAACTGAAAGCTCCATCCAATACCGCAAGGTAGAGTAATAAGGGTCTACCTGGCTCAGGCGGGACTAAGACTGGTGGTGTTGACAAGTATTCCTTGATTCTATTGAAAGATTCTTGGCAGTTATCTGTCAAGCCCCAAAACCGAGGGACACGACCGGCGCTCAATCGGAGGACCCCAGTCAAGCGGACCTAGAATTTCCTTTCCTATCCCACTCATTACCCCGTGATTCCAATATACATTATTCTTTTGAAATAACAATTTGAGACTTAAGCATAAACTTACAACTTGAGTTCATTTCTACTTTTTGTCATTTTCAACATTTGATACCAAGTACGTGAAAAATGCATACAACATTTACAACGTGGACCACGATTTCGAAACGTATAGTTACTACCCCCAAAATACTTTTATACACCCCCCACATTGTGTCTACAGAGCCTCTATGAATACTAGGAACTCAACCAATACTTGCCGGCGACGAGGCCCCGGCTATACCTTACAATACACAATAAACTCAAAAGAAGGTGGCATGAACCACACATGACCCCAAGAGGAAGTGGGGTTCACCAATGCAACTGATGGGACGGAGAAGAGTGCTACTCTCGGTGGACTGGAGTACCTGCTTTAGATCCACCTACAATCATAACGCGAATGTAGCGCCCCTGGCAAAAAGGGATGTCAGTACATTTGAATTGTACCGGTATGTATGAACAAGCATTTTCCCAAGTAAACTCAAGCCATAGACAAGTAAATCACGGTAATAGAGACAACCAACAAATATGAAAAGAAATAACAAAATAACCCAAACAAGTTTTCAACACTTAACTCTGTTTTCAAGAAGTCCTCGTCCCATATACAAGTAGAAAACAACAATAGAAGCAACAACCAAACACACATGGAAGGCACAATCAAGCCAAACAAAGGGACAATCAGTGCCCCACAAGTTACAAACTCTCCTGTTGTCTTCTTTCACAATGCTTCATCAATGATTTCACAATCGGTACACATATCGATTTCAATGGCGATTTCGATCGCTTTCCACCCTTATTACCTCGTCCACCCTTATT